>JAKVQX010000737.1:0-11522 GCA_030463015.1 Geotrichum citri-aurantii
TTTTTTTTTTTTTTTTTTTTTTTTTTTTTTTTTTTTTTTTTTTTTTTTTTTTTTAATAATGATTTAATTACACTTAGAGTTACCTAAACTTCTCAAAGTACTATGACAATTGGGCAGATTTAACTTTGATAAATTTTTCTTTTTGGAAAATTTATATAAAGCGTTTTACGTTCGAGCCTTCAACGGTGATTGACAGCTCGCTTGTCGTTTCATATTCAAGGTTTTCAACGGTGATTGACAGTTCGCTTGTCATTTAAAAACCAAATTTCAATAACCTCACATTAGGGACCAAAAAAAAAAAAAAACAAAAGAGAAAATAAAACACACCGTACATTTTTTTGATACATGAAAATCAATGATAAATGTCTCTTTACGTTTGACAGTATCATTGATCGTGACGGGCACACGATTGACCACGAGGGCACAAATCCGGCTTGTGAATGGCGGAGACTACCGAGCCTTTTTCCTAACTAACTTTTGGTTTTAAAAAAAAAGTACTTTTTTGTTTGGGTTATGACAGGAATAAAAAAATAAAGTAAAATACTAAAAAAAAGAGGTTTTAAAATGTATTGATTCAATGATGAAAGTACTGCGTGTTTTACATTTAGAAAATACTTACCGTGACTACTATGTTTAATAGTTGAAATATTACCTATAGTATTGAGTCTGTGCTAATAGTGTTCTTTTTGTCAAAATAATTTGTCACAAGAAAAATTTACTATAATCTGTTAAAATTTTTTTGTTATTTGAGCCAATGTAGTTATTGGTGAAAAACCAGTTTACTACCTGTGTCAATAATTATATTCTTTTACACACCTATCTTTGTTTTAATTATGATTGATCTGCGATGACCACTACTGGTAAGTGCATCGCGTGACAGCACGACTGAAAGAAAGAAAAAAAAAAGCTGTAGTCAGTGACCAGCGCAAACAGTAAATAAAAAAGGGCTTTTGGAAAAGTAGTCTATATTGTAGCCTAATTCCACTCGTGGTCTCAGTGCTTGCCTTGTGAGCACAGAAAAAAAAAACGGTGCTTTCAAAAAAAAAAGTTTTTGATGCTGAAACAGGTCTGGTTATTTACAATATTGAGTTAGATTAGTTACTCGAAATGGCAGAACTATGAAAAAAGCCAAAAACATTTTTTTTTTAAATTAATTTTTTTAATTTGTACAACTACAACTTATTAAAAATTCAAAAGATTTGTAACAAATTTGGCAGTTCTACAATGCTTGTAAAGTTTTCTGATACTAAATAATGTACACTAAATTCAAAACAATGATTCAACAGCTATGATTGAACTGAGAAGAAATCTTGTAGTAAGTTGGTTAGAATGTGTTTAAGAAAAAAAGTTCCATTTTAATTGACATGAGTTGATACCATAAAAACGATACTCGTAAAGATTTTCAAGAAATGATTTTTTTTAAATTTTTATCAATTTCTAAGACGTGTTAAAACTGCATTTCACAAGTTTGTTTTTATTTTAGCATGATAATTACAATTTTTTTGCTCAATTTCAACCAGGTTTTTTTTTTCTAATAAGTTTCCGACCGGACCACGGATGTCCATTACTACAGTAGTGGAAAACTGCAGGTTGAGTTAAAAAAACCCCCACGTTTGTGATTCCAAAGCTGACAACAACCTATCCTCCTTTTTTTTCTCTCTTTTCTTTGCTTTGCTACTTTTGATAGCACCATGCTGCTGTTTTTTTTTTTTTTTTTTGGCAGCCCCTTGGAGTCCAAGGATTGATCTTATTTTGGAAATATCTTGAAAAAAAGGAAAGAAACATCCTTGACCTGAACAGCCTGATCAAACTACTGTACAAGTTTTTTCCTTATAAAAAATGGTTTTTTGTTTTTCTGTTTTTTTATGCATTGCGAGGCCCTTTTTTTTTTTTTTTTTTTTGAATAAACTTCTTTTACATCTTGTTTTTTTTTGTGTGCTTGTCACCACCAATCCGGCTTAAAGTGTAGGAACACGCAACATCCAACCTTTGCGTATGAAGTGGTATGTGTGCACACGCACACATACCTGTGCAGCTACTAAGATACCAGTAACAACAGGTGTTTTGAACATGCCTTCAAGTTAATTGAATCTAATACGTAAATAATTTTTAAAAAATAGTTCTAATAGGAAACCAACCGGTTCCAATTGTTAAAATTGTTCTCTTTTTGTCAAGGGTTTTTTAATTTTTTAAAAAATTATCTGATCAGATTGTTGCATTTTCCAAAGTGAACTATAGACCCTGTCTAATTTACTAAAACAAAATAAATTAAAAAATTTAAAACACACATGTATACGCCAAATTAAATTCCAAGTAAAACAAAAATACATCACAAAGAAATAAGAAATAAAAATAACCTTGATCAATCGTAAGCCGCAAACGGCAAAAAACTCTTGGGCTCATTTTGAAACACAACGGCAAGCGGCACGCGAACAGTAATAGTCTTTGTGGGGTTAAAACTTACTGACACAACAAGCTCATACTCACGGCAGCCGTAACATGAAAGAAAGCTTGGTACAAGCTCATCACGATGCGCCACAAGCTCTTTGAGCGGCACCTGGTGTGCAGAACCGTAAAGAAGCACTTCGCGCGAAAGTTGCGGCGGCTGAGGCAGCTTTGTCCAACCAGAATCCGAGACCAACTGCTCAGATATTGGAATTGTTTCCACGTGCGCACCGCTTGCATCCGGATAACTTTCCATACGCTTAATTGGAGAAATAAATGTGCGAACCTCTAGACTGGCCGAGATTTTGGTAATATACGGCAGTGTCACACGTTTGATTCCGGGCTCTGGGAAAAACAGCACTGATACTTTAACCTCAGTCTCCTCTGTGCTTAGCAGCGAAAACTTCTGCAGACCTAGTACGTGAAGTTCTGCAATACCAAATGTCTGTGTGGTTTTGAGAAAACCTTTAGCAGAAATAGTTCCAGATCCTTTGTAAATGTGCTTGAATACAGACTGGCGTGTAGCCATACGCGAGTCAAATTCGGATGGCGCATAAGAAGGTGAAATTTTGATACCAACACTTTTAGAAGTCATAGTCGTAGACTCATAGGTTGCGAGATGCGCAATGCTGGGCGACGGATGCTGATGCTCAATTAATACCCGCACAGAATATGCAATAGATAGCTCAGGAGTCACCATACTAGGAGGTAAACGCTCTTGTAGTGGAAGAACAAGGTCTGAGTTACCACCAGCCTGAGCATGCGGCTTGGGAACCAGTAAGGGAACCTTCATGTTGTAGTCAAACTCATAGGACTGGCCGGCCACTGCAAAGGAGTTGACAATACGCGTCTCATAGGTCTGAAGAACGTGAGTATCTAGTACAACGGTGCGTGTTTGTTTGACAGTATTTTCTGTTAACAACAACACAAACGTAATGGAGCGCACAGGCTTATCGACTGATGGGCTGTAAGCAATTTTGCCTACTAATGAGTCACCAAGATCATACTTAGACTTAAGAAACTGAAGTCCAAACATAACCTCATCGACTTTGGCAGGTTGATCAGTAACATGCTTTTTGGACTTGCGCTTGAATTTGCTTTTGAAGTTGTTGTTGGAAATGGTTTGACGAGTAGTGACACTCTCAAAAGATGATGTGGCGGAAGTTGCGCGCTCAAGACTTGTGCTTGTAGACGATGTGGGTGCACGTTCAATATTTGACGTAGTAATAGAGGAAGAACGGTCAAACTGCGATGTTGCAAGTGAATGTGACCTGTTTTGACGAGAGGGAGTTACTGGAAGTGGTCTGTCAAATTGAGAAGGAACAATTGGAAGCGGTCTATCTAGCTGTGACGTCGCAACTGATAAAGAGCGGCCATTATTAGATGAACTAAAATGTGGAGAATTATCAATGATCATTGAAGTGACACCGCGCTCGGGTGTAGATGGCAGTTGCTCAAGCGTGGTGGTTGAACCCTGCTCAGTAACAGATGGAACGCGCTCAAGGTTTGACAACGGCAAACTTGATGGCATATTCAAGCTCAAATTTAGGTTAGAGTCAGTTGAAAAGCTGTGGATTGACGGCACAGTATTGCTGATCTGAGAAGTACGAAAACCTGCCGATGATGACATTGACAAAGAACGGTAGGTATCTTGAAAACTTGAAACTGAAGTAGAAGTTCCTGTAGAAAGACGTGTATTGTTGAACGGTGGCGGTGTAGGCGGTAGAAAATTTCTAGTGTTAGGCAACTCCATGTAAACGCTGCTGCCACTGGCACTTCCATTTCGGCTGCTAGGGCTTATAAATGAAAAGTCCATCATGTCGCGTTGCATTTGCTCAAGCTGTAGCTGGGCCCGGAGGTTTGCCTGCATTTTAGTAAGATGATCATGAGGCTGGGGAAGGGTTGTTGGGAGATTGTAGTGCGGGCTCACAGGAGAGGCCACAAAGACGGGTTCTGAGTCAAGATCAAGCAAGTTGATTTCGTTATTGTCGTGCAAAATAGGCATTGTGGTGGAAACTTCTTGCTGTTGAGGTTCAGGTTGATGATCTTGTATTTGGGTTTCTGGGGCTGGATCTGGTAGAAAAACGAGATCTGAAATGTTGGCTAGGTACGAGTTGTGTCTGGGTTCTGTTTCAGGTTCTTCGTCAAAAGAGATAAGCAATGGCTCAGGGGGTGGAGGAGCAGGGTGATGAGGCTGCTGAAGATGAGTGAGGTCGGTCTCTTCTTCGGTCGTTATCGTTTCAGAAACGTCTTGTGTCTCGAATATAGGATCTTCAAACTGCTCTGGGGTAATAGAAATATCTTGTTGGCTGTGATTGAGCTGTTCTAAGAGTTCTGGTTGCTGGTTTTGTTCTTGCTGTTGCTGCTCTAAATTGTCTTGTTGTGATAATTCCGGGTAGTCCAGGGCAGTGTCTGCAACTGGTTCAGGTGACTGAGATTCAATAGATGGTTCTTCAATTTGTTCAGGTTCAGGTAACTGAGACTCGATAGATAGCTCTTCAGAGACTTGGACACTGGTGTTTTCAATCTCAGAAGTGTGCGATTCAGAAGAGGCCACTAAACTGAGGACGGATGTTTCAACGAATTCAGTAGCGGGTTCGGTGCTATTGTCGGACGAGTCTAAAACAGTATCTTCAGACGATTGTTGTTGTGTTTGTTGCTCGGTAGACTGTTCTACAGGTGTGACAATATCAAACTCGGTATACTCTGGAACTGGTACTTCAAGGTCGTTAATAGTGTTGAGTATTTCCTGGCGAAATGATGAAATTTCAGGTTCCTCGACGTGAATGTAGCTGGGAGGAGAGTCAAGAGAATCCTCGTAAGAGGGCGGAATGAAAGTATTTGGTGGTGGACGTCGTAATGGCATGGAACGGCGCATTGTCGTGAAGGAAAAGGTACTTATTTAAATAGTTTTTGGATTATAAATATTAGTGAAAAGTGTCTACAGTAGATACTGGAGCGGCTACTGCGTGTGAGTATAGACAGCAGTGTATACAACGGTAACTGGTGGTGATATAGACAAATGTAAAAAGAGGTGATTTGAAGGTTTTAAGAGTAAATATTGAATGCGATGCAAAAGAAAATGGTGATTTACTAAAAAGAAGAAAAAGAAGAAGAAGAAAAACAACAACAACACCAGCAATAATAATTATAATAAAAATTAATTATTTTGCTGTTTATCAGTTTTAATTTTTTTGGTAAAGTTATAAAACTCATTGAACTTGATCATGTAAATGATATTTTGCAATACATTTTTACTTGTATACTACATCATCATATTAACTGCTTTGTATCCCCCACAGTTAACGACATAATTAGTGGGCTGCAGAGCGTTAGCAAGTTTTTTAACAATGGAATGCATTGATGACCTCAATGATCTGTAATTGATTAGTTCTTTAATTTTTTAACTTTTTAATTGGTTTTCTTTTTTTAACGGTTAAAGGGTATGAATGTTCGGGTTGGTCTTTCGCTTCGAATCAGCAATGTTTTACCACCCACGTGGAAAAGATTAAACGATTTCTTGCTGTTAGTAGAGTTTGTGACACACACGTGCTCAAAAACAAACCAAAAAGATACTGTTTTAAGTAAGTTACCATATTGGGGTAGACAAAATGATAAAAGCTGATTATTTTTCACTGGATTTCAATTTAGTTTTGAATTATTACTTTATTCAGTATTTTTGCTAAATTTAGTAATAATCAAAATTTTATTAATTCATTTTTATTTCTTCACTTGTGTGTCTATCACCGTTGGTTGCCACGGCAATAACTTAGTAAACAATGCTAACCCAAAGTAAACAAACACAAGAAAAAACCTTCTCTCGTTCCCACCTGGCCCTTCCTCAGGTCTGTCCATTACACACGAAACACCAAATTACCACGTCCGAATATTGGAAACCACAGCCTGCATCTTTGAGTCACGACTCTCTTTTTTTTTGTTTGTTTTTTTCTTTTACATACGCGTCTAGAAAACAACACACACGCACACACACACAAATAGCATCATGGCGATCGCCCGCACTAGCAGGACGCCAACAGACCAAACAACAGGCCTTCACCAGAATACCAATATTAAGGTCGTTGTGCGATGTCGTGGCCGCAACGAACGTGAAATTCAGTCCAAAAGTTCCGTGATACTTGATACATCTTCTGACAAAGAGATTTCTGTTGCAATTGATAACGATCGCAAGCGTAAAACCTATACGGTTGATCATGTATTTGGTCCTGAGGCTGATCAAAGTGTGGTCTACGACGGAGTCGTCCAGCCCATGCTTGATGAGGTTCTTGCGGGGATGAACTGTACTGTGTTTGCTTATGGTCAGACAGGAACAGGAAAAACGTATGTTAACATTTCATTTTCCATTATCTATCGTGTGTGCCAGCACTAACATCTGCAGATTTACAATGACTGGTAACGACAAGATTCATAACGGAAGCTTTGCCCATGATGCCGGAATTATTCCTCGAGTGCTGTATCAATTATTCAATGCGCTGGAACTTGGGAACATCGATGCTGCCGTGCGCTGCTCCTTTCTTGAGCTCTACAACGAGGATCTACGTGACCTTATAAGCGACGAAGAGTCCAAAAAAATCATCATCACCGACAGCACATTTAGCAATAATAACAATAACAGTAACAGCATTAACACCAACAGTCGAAAAAGTAACGTGACGCGCGGCCATGAAAACATATTTGTAAAGTCCGCAGAACACGGACTCAAAATTCTACAACGCGGTCTCCGTAAGCGCCAAGTGGCAGAGACCAAGATGAACGATCTGTCCAGCCGCTCGCACACGATTTTTACCTTAACTGTTTACATGGGCGCGCTGCCAAACTCGCCTAACTGTGTGATAGGCAAAATCAACCTAGTCGATTTGGCAGGCTCCGAGAATATTGGTAAGTCTGGTGCCGAGAACAAGCGGGCGCGTGAGGCAGGAATGATCAACCAAAGTCTGTTAACGCTGGGGCGCGTCATTAACGCGCTTGTTGACAAGTCTTCACACATTCCCTACCGCGAGTCCAAGTTGACGCGCTTGTTACAGGACTCGCTCGGTGGTCAGACGCGAACGTGCATCATCGCGACTGTTGGCCCAGCTCTGAGTAATCTTGAAGAAACCGTCAGCACGCTCGAATACGCTAGTAAGGCTAAAAACATTCGTAACAAAGCGCAAGTTGGCGCGTGGCTTGTGTCTAAAACAACGCTGTTCCGTGAGTGGTCTGACGATTTTGTTCGACTACGTAATGACTGGGAGGCTACGCGTAAGAAAAACGGTGTTTATCTGACAGAGAAGCATTACAAGGAGCTTATGAGCGAAAATGACGAGCGGAAGCTTCGGATAGATGAGCAGTCGCGCAAACTGATATCGGTAGAAGGTCAACTGCGATCATCACGCGAGCTGATAGAGTCGACAAAACAACAATTAATTGATAAAAAGCGAAAGCTGGAATCGACGACAACAAAGCTGAGCGACACTTTGAATCAGCTTGTGAATAAAGAAAGCGATCTGGAGTTGACCTCTGACAATCTTAAGCATGAACACGAGCTGCGGCAGGCTCATGCGAAAACCGAAGCAGATCTCGTGCTAATAGGCACTTCACTTATTGAAAAGCTAGATGAAGCTGTGCGAAACTTTGACGAGTTCCAGCAAGCAGTAAACACGCAAGATCAGCTTGATAGCGAGAACAAGCAAATACTTGACAATCATGCGAAAAGCATTGATAAGACGTTTAGCCAGCTTAACACTATTCTGGCCGACTTTGCTGAGTCGAATCACACTGGGCTGCGTGAATTGGAAGACGCGGTTGCAACATTTAAGGACACACATGGCGAGCGGCTTGCTGGCAGCACAACCGAGATTGATGCGATTTTTAACAGCGTTGAAGCCGATTTTAAACAGTTTAATGAACAGGGTGCAGACTCACAGACAATGCTGGAGGTTGTGCTTGCGGGTATAGACAAGGTGCGTGCGGACATCAAATCACGGCTGTCAGAGGGTTTATTAGCAGGGTTGGAACGGGCGTCGCAGGAGATTGCGGACTCTCTGGCTGATCAGCTCGAGCGGTACAAGCGGCGCGCAGCACAGACACTTGAAGATCTTGGTCGCAGTTGTAACAAATTGGTAGCGGACTTGCAACAGCATAGCGTGTCACAAGCAGAAGAGATTGATCGACTGAATCGCGAACTTTTAAAGGCAACGGCAACAGCTTCAGAAGAGACCAAGTCTCTGCTTAAAGATGGCCTTGAGGAAATTCTTCACGAAGAGGAGCAACAGGCTGAGCGCGCGCGCATAGAACTTCTCGAGCAGTTCAAGCAGCTTATGGCTAAGAAGGAGGCTGAAAACAGTCAGCGGTTGCTTGGCAAGATAGCTACGCTACGAGAGTCTTTTACTGAGCAGCAGAATGCGCTGACCGGGGCAACAAACACTCACGATGCTGGTGTGGCGGCTCTGCTAGAAAAGCAAAAGAACCTTGTGAATAACACTGTTCCTGGCCTTCAATCTGAGCTGGCCACCGATCTCAAGCATGTTGGTGATGCTAACGAGGCCCATACCGAACAGCTTGCGCTCATATCCGAAAATCTGCGTAGTGGATTTCACGTTGCGGCGGAAGAGCAGGTTGCCGAGCTGGACAACATGTTATTTGCGCTCGATGAAGTTGCGACAAGCGTGGCCACGCATTCGACGCAGACGACGAGCACAAGTAGGCTGACGTGCACGCGCATGGCGGAGTACATTCAGAGCCGACTTGGTGCCGTGCGCAAGGGACTTGCAGGCGCGGCAGAAGAGACAGATGCGGTTGGCGCGGCGGTTTCAGACTACAGCACGCAGACTGCTGGCATTTTGCAGAGCCTGGAGGCGCAACACGCAGGTGTTGTGTCTGATGCGCGGGAGGATGCCGCCAATCTATCATACAGTGTCGCGGAGCACCGCCCGGTTTTCACTCGGCCTGTGTACCCGCGCGAGCTACCAACAACTTATTCTGGGGCAGTGGTGTCGCGGCAGTCGACAATCCTAATTGAGGAAGATACACCGGTGCTTGCTCGGGCCAGCAGCAGCGTGAGTGCTAACAGTGCAATCATTATTAACGAGGACGAAGAGGTCCCTGCTCAGTCAACAATTAAAAAGGATACGCCTGCGCATGAGCCATTCCAAGAACGCAGCCCACTGTCTGACATAAGTAAAAATGAGAACGCGGCGGACGCTGCTGCTGCTGCTGCGGCTGCTGCGGCTGCTGCTTCTTCAATGACGGCAGCGACAAGGGCTGCCCCGGGGTCGAGTATTGTCTCGTTGTCGCACTCACGCTCGCTGTCCGAGGTGCCAGTGTCAGCCAGCAACGCGCTGGCGTCAAACGTACCTGTGCTCACGTCCAAGTTAAAGGAGCCGCTCAAGCGCCGGCGCATCCGCGTCACGTCGCCCGTCCGCAAGCGCCAGCGCGGCGCCGCTGACCACTAACTAAGCTGGCACCCTTCATTTACACAAGACTAGGGGGAGGGCTGTTTGTTTTCTAAAATTTTTTTATTTACGTTTTTTTTTTTTTTGGGTCTGTTAGACTTGTTCAACTTTTTAAGGGTAATTTTTTTTTTCATTTTATTTATGTTCTTATTTATTTAGTCTAATTTTTTTTAACCTTAATGAATATCTACAATTTTGTGGGCTTTTAAAAATTTTTTTTAACAAGTCAAAAAAATTACTTTTATTTTGTGTGAATGATTTACAAGGTCCTAGTGCGTGTTACAATTGTTTAACAAGTTGTGAGAAAAAAAAATATTATATTTTTAATTAAAAACCCTGGACAGGATAGCGAAACTGTATATATTACCATTAGAAAAGTTTTTTACAAAAGAAAATAAAACTAATTTACCAGTGGTTGGTGTTCTAAGGGCGCAGTATTGCCTTCGGCTCTGGACCCTGATGTCGATAGATCTAGGATCTGCCGGATTTGACCGTTAGTCTTCCGAAATGCAGCCACAAGTTGGGACGGCGAAACATCGTTGCTGTTGTTGCTGCCGCTCTGGCTCCTGCTCCTGCTTCTGCTGAAATTACTATTTTTGGTGGCGGCAGCAGCGGCAGCAGCAGCAGGCGTGTCCCGGGGCCTTCTGAGCCGCGATCCCGCGCGCCCGGCCGGAGCCGGTGAGGACGCTGTGGTTGCTGCCGCCTGGTGGGTGTGATGCTGGTGGTAGTAAGGTGGCGGTAAGTGTGCGAGTTGTAGTCCGCGGATCCGGAGTACGTGTGCGACAGAATCAGACTGCATTGCTTCTTCTGCCCACGGTGGCGGCGGCTGCTGCTGTACTTCCGAGGACGCTCCTGTTTCTGGTGGTGGTTCTGTTGCGGTAGTGGTCGTCGTCGTAGTAGTATTAGGGGCCGCTAAATTCGGGCTCGTTGGTAGCCCAGGTTTTATTGCAGTGGTTTTAGAGGGGCTGGCAGACAGTGACAAGACGGGTGCCGTGCTGGCGGTGCTGAGACTCACGCCGGCCACCTGCCAGTTCACGGCCAAAGATTTGATGTCAACAATATTCCGCCCCGTTTCGTCAAAGTCGACGACCACTGCGCCCGACGCCTCGGCAGCAAGAGCAGTGGTCTGCCCATCTCCGACGGCACCAGCGGCAGTTGTGGTGGTATTTTGTGAGTTGAGTACGTCAATTGTCGGAAAAAACTGGTCGTCTGAAAAAATGTACCGAATGTCGGGGTATACCGTTTCAGCCTCCGTTGCCGTGTTGTCTGTTGTTGTTGTGGGCTGGGCTTTTGGGTCATTAGGGAGTGCACTTGCGGTACTTGTGGTGTCGACAATAACCAAAAACGGGAGTGAAGAGTTGCGCCATGGCGGGTGCGTGTGTGAGTGCTGTATTGTCGTCATTGTTTTTTTAAAAAAAAAGGTCTGAAAAGATAGTTTTCTAATTAAATTTACTGGTTGTTGTTGTTTTTTTTTTTTTGGTTATTTCACTTTATGGCTAGAACTAATCTAAGAAATCAATTGATGATAGTCCTGGATTTATAGTTGAAGGAAGACTAGATTAATTACAGTATTTTTGTGTAGATAAAGAATCAAAAAAAAAAAAAAAAAAAAAAAAAAAAAAAAAA
>JAKVQX010000738.1:0-11485 GCA_030463015.1 Geotrichum citri-aurantii
CGAACCCATGGTGGGTTCCCTGTTGGCCGTCGTTATGTCAGTTGTTGTTGTTTTTACGCTGTTATTCCGTTGGGTGTGCCCGACTCAGGCGTTTTCAACCCTTATCTTTATTACTGATACTCAACCATAGTATTATTATAATTATCAGTTTATTGTCCTTATAACTATTTAAACATCATGTAAAAACCAATAATACTACAAGAATTAACCCTATTAGTAGGACTGCGCCTATTACTATATATTTCATTTCATTTTAATGGCGCTAAATTTTTTCCAGGAACCAAGTCCGTGTGCTAAGGCAAACCCATCAGGATCGTCACTACTTTGGGTTGGGTCGAGTAAGAGAGCGTGGAGGTGAAACCTTGGCAGACTGTGCCGTTGAGCTGACCATCAATTGAAAAGGTTCGACAGAAAATTAAAAAAAACTTAACTATCGCTACAGTACCTTTCTTTGCATCAGTAAAACTCTGATGTCAAGCTTCGGGGAAGCTGTTCTCAGGTATTCACGCCCTGACTCGACCGTAATAGACTTTTGCGTAAAATACTAATCAACTTTCTCAAATTTGAATTTCTTAGTTCGATTTTAACGCAAATATCTTTTTCTAATTGATTTAAACTGACATCGTAACTTCGTTGTGGTATTTAGGTGCCGCTCTATATAGATCTTGACCAACCTTTCATGGAACTCAGTAACCATACTACCGTACTATGACTTGAACTACTTATTAAGCTTTAATTTATTAACAGGCTTACTTACAATCTTTTCTAAAAATGGTTTATTATGAATTACATGTATGTAAATATATCTTTTAAAGCATTGTGGTTTTTTTTTCTGCTGCCAAAATTTTCTTTTGCGTTTTTCCGGCAAATCCGTGATACCGAGCGGAAAATCTCAGTGAAATGTTCCGCAGTTTCAAAAATTTATATAATTGCCTCTGAAAACATTTGGTTTTTTATCTACAAAATTTTAGTTCTATCAATATAGGCAACAAATGATCGTTGCGGTAGTTTTTTAATGGGAGAACATTCAGTTGAAGTCTTGAGTCATTTGTAGCGCGACTGTTTCTAGCAATCTCGGGAATTCGGAAAATTCAAATTTAATTTTCTTAATCTCCTTGGTGATCATAAAAAGGTTAGATAACCCTGTAGATGGCTCACTGTGGCAGTCACTAATTTCCATTTACGAGTGTTAAGCTCTTGCAATTTGAACTTGAGCTGCCGAGAGTCCATTAGATTTTAATATTTCCAATCCTTTTTTTTTTTAGGTCACAATTAAAATTACAATTTATCTAAGTCGTTGATTCAAAAAAATGTTTATATTGGTTAACATTGTAGACTCTATAGAAGACTGACAAGCTATGGGTAAGTTTGAGGTGAGAATACTTGCTGTAGAGGGTAAAAGCACTTTTGAAATATTTCTTTAATTTTTAACTACATTCGTATATTTGCTACAGTCATAAAGGTTACTCTTCAAAAACTCAATTCCTATCAGCTGATACGTATTTAAAAAACAAAACACAACAACAACAACAACAACAACAACAAAAAAAAAAAAAACTCACTATGGATAAATTTAGATTTTAGATTCTAGCAGTCTCGAATTGCAAATTTTTCTCTGAAATACTAAAATCTCTTGGAGCAATGTGTTTCGTGTCTTCGAGCCCATTGTATACCTCCGTCTCAAACTGGCCAAACAATTTCCACACCTGCGTGTCGGGGAAAGGGTTACTAATCAACGTGGTGCCAATCATACCAGTTACACCGCGCTCGCGGTCAACCCAGTAAAAAATGTTGCCAAAACCGCACCAAAAAGCGGAATTGGCACTGCGACCGGTACTGAACTTTTTAGGATTTAAGAACCAAGAAAGGCCCCAGCTTAGGGGAGGTACACCGGTTGTGGTCATCAACTTGGGCAGACGGTCAATGCCAGGGTCAAGCGAAGTCATGGGAGTCCGGTCGGCATCAATAGGAATGTCGGGAAACTGGTTGGTAAACATTTCCTCAATAGTACTTTCAGAAAGTAGATGGGCGCCTGTGTGTGGAGAGACACCCTTGTTCAAGATAGTAGCAAACACTTTAATGTATTCGCTAGGTTGAGCATAAAGTGCAATTCCTCCAAAATCCTTGTGCTCCTGGTGAGCTGCAGCAGAATCACTCATAGTGTCACCAAAAATGTGTGGAATTGAAGTAACCTTTCGTGTTTTTTTGTCGCGATTAGAGCATGCAAGCACTCTGTGAGCATGATCTTCCTTTGTAGGACGCATAGTGACATTCTTAATTCCAAGAGGCTGAAAAATGTTATCTTGCAATATGTTTTCCAAATTTTTGTCTGCTAATCTTGAAATCAAAATCCCTGCCCAATCAATACCAAGTCCATAAGTCCAGCCTTCACCAGGTTCGTGAAGCAACGGGAGATGGATACTGTTTTTTGCCAACCAGTGAATACCAAAGTCTTGAGAAAAGGGTCTGAGTTCTCTGCTAAAAACAGGATATCCAAAACCAGCACAGTGAGATATCAACTGTCTCAAGGTAATCCGCTTAGTTTTTGAGTTCAAAATGTAATGACCATTTTTTGTGTCGCTGTCTTTAGATAAAACTAAGTAATTTTTCAACTCTGGAAGCCATTTATCAACATCATCTGGATTGTCAAGAGAAACAAGACCTTTTTCTGCATATTGAAGAGTGGCAATAACGGTTATAATCTTAGATCCAGAGGCAAGCCAGACCATTGAATCTTTTTGCATGGGAACATTTGACTCCAACCCGAGAGTACCAGCAGCATGTGTAAGAAGATCTTCACCTTTACTGTTAGAGACAGTGACACAGACACCAGGAATACAGTCATCTGCTTTGGTCATTGATGAATCGATGAGCTTTCTTATTCTGTCAGCAGAGCTAGCAGATAGCTTTGGAGCTAGTTGTCTTGAAGTCATGTTTATAAGGTTTTTTATGGTTTGTGTTTTAACTGTCATCACAGATCAAAGATAACAAAAAGAAAACAGTGGAAAATAGTTTTAAACGAATAGAAAATTGATGAGAAAAAACTATTTAAAAAATTAAAAAAGAATGATTTATTTGAGTATTTATAGTTTTATGGCTGTGACTTACAAATAGAACTTGAAAACAACAGTGACTTTTGCCGAGCTGTGAAGTAATTTTTTAATTTGAGTAAAATTCTGCCAAATTATTTTTGCTGAAGCAGATTTTTTTAATCTTGAATGCAAGCTAAGTTATCCTACCAAATTGACTAGAACAACTGGAACTGCTTTCATAATTTCTTTTTGCTTTTGCGCACAAAAAACTGTTGTCTCGGGGAGTGTTCTGAGTAGGCGAGACTTCCGCATCGTTTCAAAAAGTGGACTTGTCAAAGCTGGTAGTTACCTATTATAGTGGTTACTAAGTCAGTCTCACAAGAAAAAGAAAAAAAAAAACACTCTGAAATTTTTAAACAAAAAACCCTCCAGACTCCAAACCTTTAACCAGTGTAGCATTCTTCCGGGAGTTGAAATAAAAAAAAATTAAATTTACTTCTAAAGATACGTTCTCACTGTTAGCTTTACGGCAAGTTGAAGTCGGCTCGGCAAAACAAAGAAGAAAACAGCTCAAAAACATTCTCTTGATAATTACTAAAATAATCAAAACGAAAAGAACTTTGCTGATTTCCAAATTTAGTTGTTGATACAGAAAAAATTTGACTGGCATACTTTATGTCTGTACTGATGATAAAATGATTGGCAACTAGATAATCCAAACTGATCTTCATGACAAACTGAATATTACTTCTATTCATATATCAATGCGTAATATTTAGCAATTGCAGTGTTTGACATTGTAACCAACAGCTTCCTTTTCCATATTCATTTGTTTAGTTAATAAAGAAACAGACAAGTTATCTAAGTTTACTAAACCTTATAAATATTAAAAATGGGTCTTAGAATCTTGATGGTACCAAAAATCTTTTTCTCTGTAATCGAAAATTCAAAAAAATATCAAGTTGCGGTAAAAACACAAGGCTGCAACTTTTAAAAATCTACTTCTTAGACCTAACTAGTTTTGGGTTTTAATATTTAAAAAAAAACAGTTGAACTCTACAATAAGCTTATCGTAAAAACCCCTTGAGCCCACCTGAAACTAACAAAAATTCCATGGCGACTTACCAAACCAATTTACGAATCAAAGTGTTAGATTCAAAAACACTAAAAATTGTACATATCTTTTAGTCTAAGTTTTACTAAAACATCAAATTGAATTCTAGGAAAGTTTTTGAAACTAGAAGAAGTTACTCTGAAAGTTAAACCGTGTGTGATTTAAAAACTGGCTACCTAAAATTCTTTCAAAATGTTCAGTCTGGTAATTATAGTCTTTGAATAAAACCAAAATGCTAAAATCTAAAAAGTTAGTTTAGTGAAGCAAGTAATGCATCACCAAGCCACCAAAATGTAACGAGGGTCGTGACAAATGATTGATAGTGAAAAACATGAAATTCTGTCATAGGCTAAACACAGAAAAGACTACTAGAGGCAACAAACAATCAAAATCAAGTATTGATCAGAAGAAAGTTGTAGAAAGAGTTCCACGTATGAGGTTCTCAATCATTTAACAGAAATTTTGGTTCTTAAAATCCCCTTAAGCTTCACAAAACTTAGAATTTTTTCATTGGGACAACGCACTGAATTCCAATTTTAAAATCGCTGCATTTTGCGAGAGTTTTTGATAAGAATATGAAAAAATCTTACAAACAGAGGCTCATTCACTATCAAAGTAGCATTTTTGACTGAGCTCTTTACGCAAAGCTTTACTGCCTGTAAACTTGGTTTTCAGAAGAAATCTCGCTAAGGCTCCTATTTTCGACCAATTCAAAAACTTTTGGTACTGTAGCAGGACTTGTCAGACCAACATAATATTGACAAAGTGTAGTTTTCTAAAAAAAAATGTTTATTATTACAGATCCCTAGTGCACTACAAACATATTTAAAATTAAGGAGTCCATTATCAATTTATTGCCGCACAGTGCTCAAATAATTGTACTGAAAATTTGTTTTATCTAAATAATTCATTAAAGGCAGTAGTATGTCAAACTATTGTTGTGTTGATGTGCAAGCACTTTGATGCGCATTACAGAAAATTTTTCAAAAACATTAACCCAACAAAAAAACAGTCAGAAACATGAAATTTTGTTTATCATAAAACAGTGAAACACTTCATTTGGTTGAAATGATAGCCTTGTGCAACTAGTTGAACAATTTGCTTTTGAACGGGACACAGGGCTAGATTCATACTAGTTCTGTAGTTTTATCCACTGCTTAAGATCAAACCATTTGGGAGTTCTAGCATTGCCCACACTTTCAAAGTTACTTTGATATTTTTAAAGTTCTTTTCGTGAATTAACTATTTTTGGAATATTGCGCTAAGATGGTCTTATGAGAGACAAAGAAGTTTTGATGGAAAAGTTACAGTGGTTTGCGCAACAGGCAGCTTTTATAATCCGAAAAGGTTCATAATTGTAAAATAGTGATGGGACTGTCATGATCTAAGTTATTAGCACTTCATGAAAATACTAACGAGAAGAATCAATATTAACTAAAAATTAATGTTTACAAGAACTGAAAACACGTTTTGAGACGATGTGATTGTTCAATTGTTCAGACCTTTAGTAATACATTTTAGATTTTTGTCCTGATAACTTTTTCTTTAAAAGGATACAAGCAAATAAAATAAAATTATACGTATATTTTTTGAGACAATTTCTTAGCAGCAATTGCTAAAGATGCCATGAACTTTAATTACTATCATTGTAACCGATGTTTGTACTATTTCTGATTGAGGTGTGTGCATCTAATCACTGTAGCATGATATTTAGTATCTTTAATATTATTCGGTTTCTTTACAAAAAAGTTTCCAAAAGGTTTTTTTTTTCAATTTTCATTAGATTTTGTAGACATAATTATTTATAGACATGTTTGCGATGAAAGTTGCAGCTTGTATTTTTAAAAATTTAAAAGTTAGCTTTGTAATTCGTGGAGATCTTTTTTTAAAAAAAATTAACCCCCTTGAATTAAAATAGAATAAAATTTAAAACTAGCTACTGATTTCAGTTATTCAAGGTACTATTTCCTTCAGTTGACAACCAAAAAAGTACACTTAGTCCAAGACCAAGTGTCGAATTGTTGTTTGATTGGTTTTGTTTTTGAAGCATTTTTATGCTGTGATAATTGTTAAATAATTTTTTTGGTTTTGGAACTTTTAGATTCAAGGAAGGCAATCAGAGTTTTACTACAGCTTCTCGTCTTTATTTTTTAAAAGTTGAGTGCTAAAAAATTATGGAAAAGATAAGAAAAATAGACTTATCATTTTGGCGTATTGTGCGAGAAAATTGTGAATTTTGAAAACTTATACGACTTGTAAAAACTTCTTTCACTGATTTTGAGGTGACCGTATTTAGAGATTAGAGCCACATGCTAGCTTTTGTTTTGGGGTAAAATTAGAAGTTATAAGTTTCATTGAAAGCTGGCTGCAATTGCACTTTCAGAAAACCAATCAAAACTCAACTTTTTATTGTTTGTTTTGAAGCTAGAAAAGCGCTGAGCTTGTATTTGGCTCATGGTTGACTGAGAAAAGATAACTCGACATAAAAAAGTTAGCCAACTTATGAGTGTTTGTTATTCATCCTATAGAAAAAAGAGTCTAGAGCGCTTCACTAAACTAAACTTTAAAACTATATACGGTACTGAGAATTATTGCATTTACACCGATCTTCAAACTTTAAAACTTTGACAAACCCCTCGTTGCTTTCTTCTAAATAATTCTACACACTTACACTATCGAGAAATACTATCACAAGCATGTTTTCGTGCGTCACTTTGATTGCTTGTGTCACGTATCAGAAAAAAATGAAGTACTGTTACACTGTCGCTAGACCCCGAACTAGAAATTTAACTAAAAATGAGTAGTAAAGATGCCTAGAATCGCACGCTAAAACATGATTTTTTTGCCTCTTCAAATATTTTGGTGTTTCTCTGGTTTAAAAGATTGAAAGCGTGTAGACAGATGATTTAGGGTTAAAAAAAAATTTCCATTTTAAAACTTTTGAACTACAATTTAACTAATTTTGAAATTGCTACAAAATTCAGACAGAATCAAGAACTTCCATACACTTTAAATTATTTATCCGTTCTTGTTTTTCCCGTCAAAAGCCAGCAGGAAACGCAAACTAGGTAAATACGATTTACGGTTTATTATTTCTTTTACATTGATCTAAGCGCAAAGGTAGTTATTGACACCATAAAGAAATTTAAATAAAAGGTTATCAGTTGCAATTAGCAAACTGATGGTGACTTTGACAAGCTATGCTTTAAAAATTTGAACGATATGCGGTAATTGAAGTTTTGTGGTCCTGGTTGAAAAAAAATGATAGCTCACTTGTTTGAATTATTAAAATCATCAGTAATATTGATGCATTGCCCTTACTACTGGAAATTCAAAAAAACCCTTCTCTGTGTTAACATCTGCTATCAAATTTCCAAAAGTCATAACCTTAATATTTTCTTGAAGATGTAAAATGATTGAAAAAAATTAGGATTTATTAAATAACAGTTACTCAATCAATTTAAAAAATGGCTTTATTATCCTAGATTTACTTAACAGTGCATCAAGTTTTTGTTAATCTTTTTTCTCAATTTTTTTAGCTTGCTCTTTTTATGCAAGAACTGGATGGTAGCTTTTCAAACCAGTATAAATTATGAAAAAAGAAATGTCTGTCAAAGTTTAATTATGCAGGGACCCGCTATGAGGGCTACTCTTTTCTCCTTTTGGACGGGACTATTAGATTTTCTGTTGGATCAGAAACAGAAAATTAATTGTTGCGAACATGTTTTCTGGTCATTTTTTTTGTTTCTTTGGATGATCTAAAATTATTGCCAATTCTGTTAGCAAAGTTTTCACAATTTCTATAACGTCTTATAATGTATTAAAATAAAAATTTAATGGGACAATAAACTAAGATTCAAACCAATTTTAAAATTATGGGAAAAAAAATCTTGAACCGGCTGCAGCCAATATTGTTTGTGCCATGTTTATGAGATATAATTGAATAAATTGATAAGAAAGACTTATAACACTCAGCTGTTTTAGATATACAAGAAAGACTTGAGTCAAGATTTATAATTCACTGAATTTTTGTGGTCAAAAATTAACTTTAGCTGAAATATAAGTGCCTTAATTCAGTGCAATTCTAAACTCAAATGCAGAGCAAAAATTTTAAACTTTAGTGCTCTATCCTTAGATGTGACTTTGGCTCAAACAAAAAAGTTTTAAATGAAAAACGAAGCAAATAAAATCTTCCAAAAATCGCTGTATTGTTGTAATTTTTGAAAAATTCATAGAGAGAAACAAATTTTTAAATTAAACATAGTCCAATAGTTCTTAAAAAGAAGATTTATTATTTTACTTATAAAAAACTATGCAAATTGAAAAAAAAGTAAACGTTTGAACGAATGCCGCAGATTTGGACTGTCACTTTTGTTTATTTCAAGTTTAAAAACTAAAAGCTGTACTTTTTATATAGTATTGGCTTGAATCTTGTACAATCTTTGTTCTTAAATAATTGTTCTTGACTCAAAAAAAAAAAAGCAAATTTAATGCAAAGGTTTTCGGAAAAAGTCGTCACGGACTACTAAAACGAGTTTTTGGCCTTATAACTCAACGAGAATTAAAAAAATTAAAAAGCTAAGAGTTCATTTTAAAAAAGGTTTACGAATTTATTTCAACAACTTAAAAAAAATTGGAATTTGTGACTTTTCACCAGTACAAAATTGTACCAGCTCATGTTCAATGTTTATCAGAGTTTTCAATTTCACAGCAATATCAAGTTATTATCAACTCTTTGTAATAAAACATACAACAGGTTTTTTGCGTTGTGGTTTTTTCTTTTTTTGAGGTTGAATCTTTTTTAGAAATCTTCTTTAAATTTTTAATGAAAAAGCACAAGTCTTGGTCTGTTCTTGGATACTTTGTAGCGCGTCTTGTACCCTTAAGCGCTGGAATTTGTTAATACTGAAAGTCTTCAGAGGATTGCAAAGTTCCTTCGTTAGATAAGTACCGTTATTAGTGTCAGGAGGATTAAAAGACCCAGAAAAGCATTGGAGACAATTTTCAAGTAAGCTGAAGCCATTATCTAATGAAATAATGAGGACAGGTGGTTCAGTCTGACTAACAATTTTTGTTGCAAAACAGGTAAGAGTAAAAGATAAAACTCACAGCTTGTAGTTGCACAGTGATTTTCATCACACTTTTGAAGACCGAAACACATGCGTACCTCTTTTTTTGACGATGCTATTACGTGTTAAAATTTTAGTTTTCGGTTATCACTGGCTGTCAAAATAATTATTACAATAGTTTCTCGGTAATTAAAAGTACCAAACTAAATTAGGACATTGCCAAGCGGCCACCCATGCTAGTTAATAATTTTTTTAGAGCATTGAAAGACTTGGTACGTGTATGGTAAATATTCCATGTTTTCACAGAGTTTTTTTTTAATAATGTTTATAATTTTCCTCGAACGACTACATCAAAACAAAGAATTTGATTACTACCACCGGCGGCTGTAAAAACAATGATAAATGAATAAATATTTACAGTAAAAATCTCAAACTGACAAACAAATGTAGAATAAACCAATTTTTTAACGCAATGATGGTCTTACTTGTTGGCAATCGTACTTGAAATTGTACCAAATCCAGGCATTGGTTCCGTAGCTGGCCGACCAGCAGATCTTGTGCAAATGGTGCAAAACCAGCATGCAGCAGCCATGGCATGTGTAAAGCTACCTCCTGTATCATCAGTTGCTAAAAATTTAATGCAACTGTCTAGATCGCTTGTTTACTTGCTACCGCGTAAAGAAAGCTGGTTTCAGAAATATGGGCTTTTGCTTTTTTTTATTGTTGCACGCTTCTTACATTTGAATTTTTATATACAGTATTGTGACAGGTTTCCAACTATTTTCAAGTACAAAAAGACTATTCTCAAACTGAGTAAGGAAATTTTGTAGCGCCCGTTGCGTTGTAACAAACTCTGCTGATCAGCAGCGGATTTCGATCCAAAATTAAAAACTTTTTAGGGTTTAGTGATCAGACACATTAGGGACACGTAATAGAGCCGTAAATTTCTTATTGGAAAACATGGTGAAACTAAATGAGCCCGCTTTTTTTTTTTTTGATAAGCCAGAAAAAAGAACTGCTTGCGGATGGTGCCCGGTAAATCAGGACTCTTGAAAGAAAAAGAATAAAGAAATAAGACAGAGAACAATTTGACAACATCAGAGAAAGTTTGAACTAATTTTGTTTAATTCTAAAGAACAAATTTCTAACATCTAATGATGAAGTAGAGAAAGTTTTAAATTTAACCCATGTTTTTACACTGTTTTTTTAAGTAAATTTTCTAAAACTCCTACTCCGTATCTAACTAAAGAATTGTCTAACAAAATATTTCCTTTGAAAAACGAAGTAAATCTTTTTTTTAAAGTTTTTTTTTTTGTTCTATGTGTGTGTGTTAGCTTTTCAAGCTAACTGGTAAAAAAAACTTCAATTTAAAAACAACAACTCAATTTTTGGTGCCAGTGATTTTTGGCTTCACAGTGCACAAAAACTACAAATTTATTTCTAATGTTTGGATTTTTAGTTGAGAATGGGATTCGGTTTTATTATTAGCTTTCAGGTATAATTGCTAGTTCATTGTGGCTTTTTATTGCAAAACGTATGGGTTGCTAGTACCAGAATCAAACCCCTTCCTTTAATTTAATTTTTCTTCTTCTTGAAAAAGTGTTTTACTATAAAAACGACTGCAGGCTGTATTGTAACAAAAAGCTTCTGAATTTAATTTTCTCATGAAAAATATTGAAATCCCGATCTTGAGATGTTGTTTTTATCTGACCAAATAACTGTAGCCAGTCGAAATTAATACATTTTCTGTATGTTCTTATCTAAAACTTCACAATTTTTTAGTGTTTTTTTTTTTCAATAGATGGTCCATTGGTTGATGTACTCGATTTGAAATGTTTTTTGATAAGTTTTTCGACTACCATAGCTCTCGAACTATAGTATTGATTAGTTCAAGATTTGTATGAGTAATATTTAAAAAAATTTCCTATTTTGACCACATTCAAATATCCGCGGGTTTTTTTTTTTACGGCTCTCTGAAGTTTTCAGAAAAGTTTTTCCTGGATTTTAATGACCTTAAAATCTTTTGTAAAGCTAAAAGGTGATGCTATGTTGAGCGTCCAATCGTTTGAATTTTTTTTTGGCAATATGCGTATTTTAGAAAAAAAAAAAAAAAGGTAAAATCTCATTTTTTGAACCGGTTAAATGAAAAATTTTCTGTTTCTTGTCAATAATAAGTTACACGTACAAATCTATAGTTAACAAAAATTATCCTGTGCTCTTTTTTTTTTTTTTTTTTTTTTAACTCACCGATGGATATTTATTAGGCTTAC
>JAKVQX010000739.1:0-11473 GCA_030463015.1 Geotrichum citri-aurantii
AAAAAAAAAAAAAAAAAAAAAAAAAAAAAAAAAAAAAAAAAAAAAAAAAAAAAAATTGTTTAAACCCTAACTTTTGATGAGTCAATAGTAATTTTTAAAAAAAAATTCATGAGATTACAGGCACTGAATGAAATTTGTTAATACTTTTTGTTGTTGTTGTTGTTGTTGTTTTTGACAACTTTTTCAGGGGCAATGTTTTTTTTTTTTTTCCTTTAACAAAAATGAAAAAGGGGTGAAACGCGTGGTAAAATAAATTTTTTTTTTCAAAATTTTTTTTTTTTTTTTGCGAGCTATTCACAATTGCTTTCCAAAATCAACACGCGCTAACACACACAAATGGGTATGATGAATCTTCCTCTTTTTCTCTCTATTTTTTTCTTCACATAATTTTTACTATTTAAAAAAAAATTGTATACGTATAGTTTTGGATCGTATATACTGATGTCTGTAGCGCTATCAATTGTAATTGAAATGTATGTTTTTTTTTTGGTTACCTCGTAAAAAAAAAAGGTGTTTCTTTAATCACTTGTAACTTGCCACTGATCTGTTTTTTTTTGGTGTCTGTTTTTTTTTTTTTTTCCCTCTGAGTGACTCCCTGATGCCGATTAAAGGCCAGAGACTAACAATAACAAATGCATGCCATGTTTTCCCATTGTAGCCCAAGAATTCATTTTTTTTTTACAATTGCTCAGGTGCTCACATCAAGGGCAGTCCTCTCTTTTTCATCTCCCCTTTTTTTTTTTTTTTTTTTTTTTTTCTCCTATCACAAACAAATCGATTAGAATCTTCTTCTTTTAATTCTGTCTGTTTCCCCCAGATGACATGACAGACTAGGCGGGGGAATTTCTAAAATTAACGGGCCCTCCCCCTGGGAAAACCCCAAAAATTTTAAAAATAAAAATAAGTTTTTTTAATTCTTTAATATAGCTTGAAGGGTTCACGGGTAATTACTGTTAGCTTAATTATGAGTATTTTTCTTTTTTTAAAAAAAAACGAGAGTGCAGTTATTATTATTCGTTTATATAATTACAATGGGGTCAGTAAAGTGGACAAGAGTGTAGTACAGTAATATGTAAATAACAAAGAGATGGATAAAAAAAATATTGAAACGACTGTTAAAAAAAGAAAAAAAAAAGTTCATAACGATGGTGATGGGTGTGATGGGTTCATAACAAAAAAAAATAAAGTAAAGAGAGAGTGTGTGTGTGTTTGTGTATAACGAGTGACTCCGAGACTTGGGCTTAGCGCTGTAGTAGCGCTTGCTAATTAGCCATGGTCAGAGGTCTCAGTTTTTTCTGGCTGGTCGTGCTGGGTCGACGTGCAACAAGGGAGCCATTGATTAGAGCATTGAGCTGGCTGGCGCCACTGCTCGCTGCGGTTGGTGAGTTAACCAGCGTCGTGGTGTCTATGCTCGAAATTGAGCTATCCGACGATATCAATCCGTTTGCTACCGGCGAGTTCGGCCGCGATGAGTTAACTGAGTTAGACGTCGCCGTGCCATCAGAGACACTGTGGTGGTCATCGGTCGCGACAACGTTGGTAGCGCCCGCGCCAAGGATAACGCTGGTCCAAACAGACGGGTTCCGCCGCAAACCAGAGCTAGTGCTAAACATAGACGACACTGAGCCCCGTCCAGAATGGTGGCCTCTATTAAAAGCTGGACGGGAGGAACTGCTGCTGCTGTTACTACATTGGTTATTGCTAGCAAGCACGCGTGACGAAAAAGCTGACAGTGTTTTCGCATTGATGTTGCCCGACATGGTATTCTCCTCCAGCATACGTTCAAAGTCTTTGTTTTCAAGCAACCGTTGAATAAGACGTTCTAGTGACGTAGTAAGGGCCTTGTTGTGAGACCTGGTCATTTTAATTTCTGTTTCAAGAGACTGCTTGTCCTCTTCGCTCAGCGCATCATTCTCCACAGTTTCCTCATTGAGTCCACTGAGAATGGCCTTTTCCACCAGCAAAAACTGGAATCCTTCATTCTCTTCAATAAGACGAGAAACCTGGTGTTTGGTTTGTTGCAACTCAGACTCAACCTGGTCGAAGCGAAGCGTGTACTCTTTGGACACAAAGTCAGCCTGCTGTCGTGCCTGTTCAAGTTCGTTTTTTAGTTTTTCGACAGCCTTGGAGTCAGAAGAGTTGTTGTTACTCTTGCTGCTGCTAAGACTGGTAATAGAAAGAAGTCGGCGATGGCCAAAGCCGGAGGAAGTAGATGACGCTGTTGATGTAGGCGCTGTTGAGGTTGTAGATGAGGAAGAAAACGTACTGGGGAAGGAGAATGACGACGGCGTGGATGGCATAGATGAATTTAGTGCAGCGGTCTTGCTGAGCTCGCTGCGGAGAGTTTTCACAAGTTCATCAGATTTTGCTTCTTTGTCGAGCCACTGCTGCTTTTCATTGATGTAATTCATTTGTTCTTTAGAAAGCTCATTCTCAAGCTGGTTCTTGCTTTTCTTGAGATCCTTGACCTGGCCTTGAAGGATGACCACCTGTTTGGTCATATCGACAATATCGAGCTCAAGCTGCGACTGAACTTTAAGGGCAGAAGTAAGCATTAGTTTAGTATCATTGAGTTTACGCGACAGAATCTGATTCTCAGACTGTTCAAAGTCAAGCTCCTGGCGCAGTTGTTCGGGAGACAAGGTGTCTAGGGGGGACATCGTAGTAGCGTTGAAACTGTGGTAGTATCGGTTTAGATAATGTTATGCAGACTACAATATGATGGGATCTGTTGGTGATGGTGAGCACTGATGGAGTAGGGGGGAGAAGGGAAAAGAGAGGAAGAGAGAAAGAGAGAAAAGGAGGAAAAGAGCGAGAGGACAAGAATATAAATTGTTAGAGGAGAAGAAGCATAATAAGAGTTGTCAGGATGATGAGGAATAGCTATGTGTGTGGTTAGGAAACATGGTTAGTACCAGTAAAAAAATCAAAAGGCTTTGATTACCTAACCATGGCACTCACACTACACTGGCACTACACTAGCAGTACCAGTGGCTACAATGGAAAAAAAAAAAAAATTTTTTGAAAAAAATTTAAAAAAAACCCACAATAAACCCAAAATGTTATAAAAAAGTGGTTAAAAACAAAAAAAAAAAACAAAAAAAAAAAAAAAATTTAGGGAGTCAACACCACATTTGGTTTAGCGTCGTTGTTGTGGCACTATGCTTTACCATATTTAGTTGACCTGAGTTGGTTTCAGTGGGTTCTCTCGAGTCTTCTACTTCCCAACTCAGCCAAACAGAGGCTGAACTTGAAATGTGTCTGTATTTCCTTTTTTAAAAAAAAAAAACAAAAAAAAACATTTTAAAAAAAATAAAAAAAAAAACTTTTATTTAAAATAAGCCGTCGTTATGGCAACGTTGTAGTCTGGGGCTTTCCTAAATTAAATAATTTTCTCAAAATGTTTCCTATTAAAGTATATTTCTTTTGTTTTCCCTAACGTCATGCGGCAACTTCTGCAAATTTGATTTTTTGCCGGTGCCTGACAGCCTGGCCCTTCATGCCTAGAGCAAAGCTTACCAGAAGGACTTTACAAGTTTTTAATATCAAATGGACCTTTATAAATTGTTTTTTCACATAAACCGAAAGCAGATAATCTTTGAAATTGCCGAGACTTATAAAAAAATTTTTTTTACATCCAAAGCGTCGCACTCATGAATCAATTCATGGGGAATCCGGCGCCATCGAATTCAGAAACCACTTGTGTGCGTTGAGAACGCTACTTTGAGAGTCTCTTAGAGACAAATATGTTTGAATTAATGTCTTATTTGTACGTATATCATTTGTTATTATGTTTTTTGTGTGTGTAACTTTTTTGATGTAAGGGCAATAAACTGATTTTCGATCTATCCAACGCATCGCCGTCATTTACTCCCCTTCCGCAAGATTTGAATTTTAATCACAAGACTTTAGAACAGTACCAGTTTCGTTTCATCAGCAGTCAGTGGCTTAGCGCTGGTTTCACCTAAAGAAATGTCTAGTAATCACTAAGTCTGGGATATAGCAGGCATTTAGTATGCATCAGATCCCTATTTCACCAGCTAATTGCTATCTCACATACATTGGATGCTCAGTACTTGCACAGATCCACCACAAGCAGGTATGCAACAGGTTCCAGCATATCAGCATTCAATAAATACCTGATCGCTGGAAAAGCATCTATAATGGTAACGTCTGAGATCGGTTGTGGTCTGGTAGGTCTGTCGTAAAGAAAAATGGGCATCTCTCAACAAATCGACATAATTATCTCTGACAGACTTTTGCTTGACAATCATACATAATTTATCAGTGTCAGCTTGTGTCGCGCTGTACCAAGCTGTCGTGCTTTTGTTTCATGTCAACCGTTTCTCCCCCTTCTATGTCAGCAGCTCTGCTTCCGTCAGGTCTGGCTGCAGCAAGCCAAAAAAAAAAAAAAAAAAAAAAAAAAAAGTGACACAAAACATTGTAAAAGACTTAGAGCTTGGTGTGTGTCAGGTCTCAAAACTCTGGCTGCAACAAGCCAAAAAGAAAGAAAAAAAAAAGTGACACAAAACATTGTAAAAGACTTAGAGCTTGGTGTGTAAAAAGTCTCAAAACTCAATCCTTATGTTCTCTTGAGATGCCTTCTGCTAGCTCGAATTCCTCGCTTTGAAGCTTTTTATACCGAACCTTGCGGTGCCGATACACCAAAAAGTGCTGCGAAAGCAGCTTTAACAGAGCTGCTGTAGTGAACAGTGCGTAGAAAAAAAGAGAATTGGGCCACGCCAGCTGCCGCAAATCGTGGAAATGGTGGCATTTGGCAACGAGGCACGCCCATAGTGCGGTAATACCTACGCTTTCAACCGCAAGGTACCAAACACTTAGACCTGCTGTACTCTGGCACATGAAGTTAACTGAAATCTGCGGCAAGTATTGGAACCAGCCAGCCACCTCACCCGCAGTGTAAAGGTAGTACACGCAGTCGAGCCAATTCAAATAGCTCCCCCACATCATGTAGAGCATGGCCGGCAACAAAACAAATGCAACGGCTATAAGCATTAGCGCTACGACTGAAATTGACTGAGCTTTAGTATGCGAGCGCCGGTAGAGCGTACGCACTTGGTAGAGCCCGCAGTATCCGCCAAACAGCAGCACCGACGCCAACAAAAACACGACCTCCGTCAGCGAAGCCCCAGGCGGGCTCATAGGGGGAAAGCCTTCAGCCGTGATAAATGTATCATCAGGAATTGGCGCCAAAGGAAATCTTAGCGCGTATTGCCCGCGTGCGGTCGCATTGTACCGTAGCAGCAGGACGTGGGTCGCGCGAAGCAGCGCTGAAATTGACGCCCACAGAATCAGATCAAATGACAGGCCGGCAACAGACTTGCGCTTGTAGTTATGGTAGATCAGTGGCACGTATTTGGCTACCCGGCAAAGACAAAACACGGCGTAAAACATGGTGTGGGCAATGCTTCGTTGTCGCTACTGAATAATTCAGAGGTGATATCCTGACAATGAGTGAAATTTTGACTTTTTTTTTTTTTTTGTCTGTGCGTCTATTCTTCACATTTGAATCATCAAAAAAAAAAAAAAAAATCCAAAAGAAAAAACAGAGCACGTAGAAGCAGAATCGTCATGGGATTGTTGACAGTCATTCGCAAACAGAAGATCAAGGACAAGGAAATCCGAGTTCTTATGCTGTAAGTGCATGTCTAAGGCGTCTCATTTATAGTATTAACAGGATTTTTTTAGCGGCCTTGACAACGCCGGTAAGACAACTATCGTCAAGAGCATCCTTCACGAGGACGTCACTACCATCAGCCCCACATTGGGCTTCAATATTCGCACAATCCAGCACGGCCAGTATGTCTCATGCCGCCAGCGTCAGTGAAAAAAAGCACTTCTATGGTGTCTTAAAATGTCTAACGCTGAGCTTTACTTTCTTTTTTTGAAACTCTCGTAAACTAATTCTTCTTAAATCGGTACACCTTTTTTTTTCTCCCCCTAGGTATAAACTAAACATATGGGATGTTGGAGGCCAGTCAACATTGCGTCCTTTTTGGCGAAATTACTTTGAAAAGACAGACACTTTGGTATGGGTTGTGGACGCGACAGCGCTCGACCGCCTGCCAGATTGCAAGACGGAGTTGGAAAAAGTGCTGGATGAAGACCGACTGAAGGGTGCTGGGCTTCTTATTCTGGTGAACAAGCTGGACATTATCCCAGAATCCGAGCAAAATGAGACTGTCGAGCACATTCGGTTATTGTTAGGCCTGCCAGATGATACAAACGCTAAGGAGATTGCTGTCGACGATGATGAGGTCAAGTTTCACGAGTCAAAGGTGTTGGGGTGTAGTGCGTTTACGGGGGCGAACCTGGATGTGGCGCTAGACTGGATTGTGGACGAAGTCAAGGCCCGGCTATATCTTTTAGAGTAGTCATAATTTTACTTACATACATACTACTACTATTTTTTTGCGCCGAAACTGAATGAAATGCTGGGGCAGGCGAGACCCGGGGTAATGTTTTTCTGTCCCGTGAATGATTGTTCGTGTTTTTTGTCTCCCAAAGATTTCAGACCCAATTCTGGTGCTCAACGCGTTTTCGTTTTTTTTTTGTTTCGACTTTCATCAACTTTTCAATCTTTGTGAATAAGTTCATTAAACCATCGTTTAAAAAAACATTTTTTCCAAAAGAAAAAGTAATATCCATTGAGTCAAGATGAGCAACTCGTTAAATGTTATTGATGATAATCCGAGGTATGACTATGACAACGATGAGGATGACGACGATCTGTTTGAGGACGCCCTAGAGGACAATAATCAGCAGCATCAGCAAGACGATGATGACGACGACGATGATGACGATGAAAATGATGATGATGAAGATGACGACGAAGATGATGACGACGATGATGATGACGATGATGATGATGAAGACGAGGGTGATGATGATGATGACGAGCGTCCCAGAGACTCATCAAAACGTCCGGTCTCGGGATACAAGACAAAGCCATCCGCAACAAAAGCTATGCCGACAAAACGCAGTGATGACGAGGAAGAAGAGGAATCTGATGAGGACTCACTGTTTGACAAGTCGGTACAGTCCACTTCAATTGCCGGAAAATCGCTGCCAAGACGCGCGACGGGCGAGAAGGTGGTAGCTGGGCAAAAGCGGAGGGCACCAGATGACAGTCATGACGACGACGACGAAGATGACCGCCCGCATGATACGTCGAAAAAACTTGCAACAAAACTAATGTCTTCAGCCCGTGCAACTTCGACAGGTTCAGATTCTACAGAGTCAGTGCTGGCGAGCGCTACAACAACAGTCAATGACGATATAGCCGAAGGAACGTCAAAGCCGCTCGAAACTATTACAGAAGACTCAGTTCTCAACGAGGGTGATTCTACGACCCATAAATATGGCAACAAAGATACTAAAGAGCCGTTTGTCGACTTTACCGAGCCTGAAGCGCCCAAAGGTCCCAAGACATTCCGCCAGCAGTATCCCATTACGTGTGACCCCTCCATGCAAAAATGTGCGTCCTACGATATTGTCCCCTATACAGCTGCTATTCATGCGTGCCCGGTGTACTGTGTGGACGTGTCGTGGGGAATGAAGTGGATGTTTACGGGCGGCCAGGACGGATTCATCCGGCGGTACAACTTTTTTGATTCAATCAACAACAAACTGCCGCTAACAGTAGCGCAGCGACATCCGTTTGTAGACAGTATCACTCGGTCGGGCGTACTGACGTCCTTTTGGGAAAACGAGCAGCCGGTGTACGAGAGCGAGATAAAACTGGGGAAAGATGGGCTTTATGAGCCGAAGCTATCACCAGTGTACTCGATGGTTGTACAGTCCGAGGCCATCTGGTTGTTGGCAGGTTTAGAGGTAGGCATCAGCTCAGCTTTGGTCTTACATTAAAAAAACTAACTTATTTTTTTTTAGTCTGGTGGAATTACGCTGCAGAGTGTGCGCCCTAGTGAGGGCGAGATTGTGTCATATTACGAAAAACACACTTCAGCGGTGTCGGTGCTGAAGTTAGACGACGACGAGGTGCGGGCCATCAGCGGGTCGTGGGATAAAAGCATAGTGGAGTGGGATTTACAAACTGGCACCCCGCTGCGGGAATTCAAGGGCAGCTCGGGACAGATTAGTAGTATTGAATGGCAGCCAGTGGGTGGTACTGTCATTGAGAAGAAAGACGGCCAAGGTAAGTACAAGACGCGTCGCGAAACCCAAAGGGAAAAAAAAAAGTTCAATTTTAATCAACTGCAGGAGAGATTGCCGGATAGTCACAGAAAAAAAAAAAAAATCGAGTAGCTTTAAAGGAATGGAGAAATTTTCCGATTGTCCTTTTTCGCGGGGAGACTTCTGTTTTGTTTTTTTCGTGACTGTTCAAGTTGTCTCGAAGAATTTTTTTTCATCAGGCGGGGCTAACTGTTTATAGACGAGGACTATGATGACGATGACGAGAAGTCTTTAGGGTCGTTGTTTGGTGATGACGAAAACGAGGACTTGTTTGGTGACAAAGAGGGCGACAAAGACGACACTGACAAGCCTGTACAGTCTGTATCTTTATCGTCCGTCGCGGCAGACAGCGGTCCAACGAAGAATAACGTGAGCCACTCAGTGTTCCTTTCGTCCTGCATTGACGGCACAATCGATATCTGGGACCGGCGTCAGGAAAATCGTGTGGCGCACATTAGTGTGACGAGCAGCGTGCCGCCGTGGGCAATGAGCGCATGCTGGTCGTATGATGGCAATTCCGTGTTTGTAGGCCGGCGCAACAGTTGCGTAGAAGAGTTTGACCTACGCAAAGGGTTTAGCGTGTCGCGGACATTCAAGTTCCCGTCAGTCTCGGGGGCAGTCAGTGCAGTGAAAGCGCTACCAACAAACAACCATTTGCTGTGTGCGTCACATGACAACCTGCGATTGTACGATTTGAACCACGAAGGCAGTAGCAGCAACGTGGCTGGCAGCGCGAGCCGACAGAAGTCGTCGGGCGTGCCCTTTTACATCATTCCAGGGCATCATGGAGGCTGCATCTCAAGCATTTACGTTGACCCGAGCTATCAGTATCTAATTACGACGAGCGGCAACCGTGGGTGGCATGGCAATTCGACGGACGTGACGCTGATTTATGACATTAATCCGATGTAAAATAATTTCCCCCCACCATGAATAGATTTAAATAGTATTTAAAATATATTATGAAAGTTAACTATTGTCTTGAAACTGTAAAGGAATCATAAAGGTAGTTGACAATTTTTTTTTGTAAAAGTACGGTATCTGTTAGGATTAAGGGCGATTATTTTAAGACCTTTCAGAGCTCCGTTTGTCCCATGGTCCGAGGACAGATTTCATATCTGAATGACAAAAAGGCCCTGTGATCAAGTTAAAACGATGAACACAGGTCTGTCTAACAAAACAGAACATTTTGCTACTTCCGGATACATTTGAGTAATCTTGAATGTATCCTGACATGTCAAAAATGTTATGGCACCCTATCTGAATGTGGTTATCATCATCATAAACATCTACAGTCCTTTTGACCGAGGCATATGAAAAAAAAAATTGAAAAATAAAAAAATTGACGTCGAGGCTTTTCCTCCCACTACCACCAAACCTTTTTTTTTTTTGCTGCCCTGACTTATCTAAGTTTAAATAAGAACCCACCCCAATTTTTCAACTTTTTATTTTTCTTATATTTTATTTGTCTTTCATTCCTTTTTATTTATTCTTTCTTCTACCACTTCAAAAAAAAAAAAACCAAAGACCCTTTTTTTTTTGCAATTTTCACCCCTTCATATTTTGTTCGCCATGTCCGACGCTCCCGAAATTGACGCTTCCGTAAGCACCGCCCAGCCCACTGAAAACGCTCTTGTGGGCCAACTCAAGTCATTTGCCGCGGGCGGTTTTGGCGGCGTGTGCGCCGTCGCCGTCGGACATCCGTTCGATCTCATCAAGGTGCGCCTGCAGACTTCTACGCCAGGCACTTACTCTGGTGCTTTTGACGTTGTCAAGAAGACCATTGCAAATGATGGTGGCCTGCGCGGACTGTACCGCGGTGTCGCCGCGCCACTTGTCGGAGTCACCCCCATGTTCGCTATCTCGTTCTGGGGTTATGACATGGGCCAACGCGTTGTCAAGGCTGCTGACAGTAGCTACGTTGAAGGCTCTAAGCTGAGCATTTCTCAGATTTCGGCAGCAGGTTTCATTTCAGCTCTGCCAACCACCGCTGTCGCGGCACCGTTTGAAAGAATTAAGGTCATTCTTCAATTGCAGGGACAGGAGAGTTCAAAGCCCGTCGCCACTGCTGGTGCCGCGGCTGCTGCTCCCAAGAAGCAGTTCACTGGTGCTGTTGATGTCGCACTCCATCTGTACAAGACCGGTGGTCTCAAGTCTGTTTTCAAGGGTTCTGTTGCAACGTTTGCACGTGATGGTCCCGGTTCTGCGCTCTACTTTGCCACTTACGAGTACCTTAAACGTGAGCTGACACCTGCCGGTTCTGACAAGATGTCGCTTGGAGCTATCTCCTTTGCTGGTGGTATGGCCGGTATTGCCATGTGGGTGCCCGTTTTCCCCATTGACACCATCAAATCTAATCTGCAATCCGGCAAAAACACCGGTGGTCTTGTGGCTGTTACTAGAGATATTTACCGCTCTGGCGGCCTTAAGGCATTCTTCCCTGGTATTGGACCGGCGCTCGCGCGTTCTTTCCCGGCCAATGCAGCTACGTTTGTTGGTGTGGAGCTGACCTACAGTTTCTTCAAGTCGCTGAACATTTAGAAACATGGCGTGAAAATAAATAAAAAAAAAATTGTGAAAAACTGAAAAAAAATCTTATAAATGGAAAAAAGTAATAAAAATTTAAATAACTAAATTGAAAAACTAGTTCAAAAGTCAAAATCGTGGTATTGTTAACAATTTTGTATTTATCCATGTTGTAGTGAGTGGATGGTGATGTGTTTGGCTTTGGTTGAATGAAAAAAAAAAGGGCTTACCCAATGGCAGACAAAGTAAGATTATCACTATCGAGGGGTTCTTAATTTGCAGCTTTTGAGGAAAAAAAAAAAAAAAAAAAAAAAAAAGTTTTTTTTTTTTTTCCTTGGTTGTTTTTCCGGGGTAATCGACATCTCTAGCCGAACAGAAACACAAAGAATGTATGTGGGGGGTTAGGGCCTGATTCACATTGTGGTTATTTGATGATAGTAATTTTTTTACGCCGAGAAAATCTCACTGAGCGTTTACTTCGGTTTATAGAGGAAGATATAGTACAATTCGTAGTAAACTTGTATATACTCGTAGGTGCAGAGATTTGAACAATTCTCTTCCAAAAACCTCAAGGCCTGATGTAACTTAAGAAAAAATCTATCTAGTTTCACACCAAGTAAAACGCATTTATGATTGAACTTTATTAGCTTGATTTTCACTATATAGCTTTCAAATGTGGTTTTTTTTTTTTTTTTTTTTTTTTTTTTTTTTTTTTTTTTTTTTTTTTTTTTTT
>JAKVQX010000073.1:0-38247 GCA_030463015.1 Geotrichum citri-aurantii
TCTATGTATAGCTAAATAAGTTGTAAGGACAATAAACTGAATATAATAATAATAATTCTTGTTAACTGATTTTCTATCTTTCACACTTCCTGTTTCAATCTTAAAAAATTTCAGTGCTTAAAAAAAAAATTTCTAGTTTTTAGATTTTGTTTTGCCTCAATCTAAAAAAAACACTTTTTGAACTATGTAATCTATTATTTTTAAAAATAATTTTGAATTCAAATAGTATTTCTTTTGCTTGGTTTTTTTTTTCCCTCTCGTTTTTGGTCTTCAAAAATAAATATATGGGCTGATTCAATATCAAAATATTACCTGGTTGAGGAGCGTCAAAAGCGTAATTTTTTTTCAACCCTAGATGATCTAATCGCTTCCAATCTAAAACCTTCACTGAACAGGAAAGTGTCGGAAGTGCAAAAAAACACTCTATTCAATGCATTTCTTCTTTATTAAGCACCACATTGGTACCACACTAACCAGTTCACTTTAAAGTGTTATTTTTTTCGATAAAAACTATTGAATTTCTGGACTTCATCTTTAGTTCACACTCAATTATTTGAAATTTGGTTTTGATGCCGAAGGTTAAATAACTGTAACCTTTTTTTACCTCTCTCAAAATTTACTTATTTGTTGTTGATAAGATGAAGCAAATTCTTCAAAGTTTGAGAATTTAATTAAACAGCAATAAATTGTTGCTATCACTCTTACAAATGGTCATCTGAGTGATTTTAAAAAAGTACAAAGCCATGTGTACTGTTTTTTGTTTTCAATGATATGTGAAAATAACGTCAAGTAAAAGTAGGCACCCCGTTCCATAAAACTGCCATGATAACTCAACAGGTACCTGCCTGTACCAAATTACTTGATGCCTGGTGGGTCTTCTGTATGAAATATTAGCTTTTACAGTTGTCAAAGTCTAAAATTAAAACATTTTTACCACAACACAATACAAAAAGATTCAGATATCAATCTTAAATTGAACTTGAACCGCAAATGAAAAATTGATAACAGTTTCCAAAAAAAAAAGGAATAAAAAGAAGGAAGATAAAAGGTGGTCTAAGTTGTCTTTTCAAGTGCTGCTGTCATCGCCAGATTTGCAAAGCAACAGAAATGAGTTTGTTGTATGATAGGCTAAGAAAAGTTAAGACATTAGTAAAGCTTTTTTTTTCTATTGTATCAAAATGTACGTATATAATTATTTGGAAATCTTTTTAATTTTTTACGTTAGTGTAAATTTTTGATTTTCGTAAAGCGAGTGTTGCTACAAAGCTCGGTGAGTCCCTTGTTTTGGCCTAAGGTTTGGAATTTGAAATTACAGTACGCATCGCTAATTATTGGGGTTGTGACATTTACTTTAACCGATAAAAGCAAAACTTTGTGTTGTCTTAACAGGCAAGAGTCGGTTGATAAAACTGTAAATAGCAGAAGTTCACATAAATTAAATTATAAAAATTATAATGTCAATAAGGCTGAGAAATTAACGTTACCAGATAGCGTCATAAAAATTTCTTGTTTAGACTTATTTTTAAACTTTTTTCAAGCCCAGTTTTACGGAATATAGAAGACCATATAATAACGAGACAATGATTAAATTAAACTTGAAAATTTTTCACTGTCAAAATAAGTTTCTTAAACTATTAAAGATTGTTGTCGAAAGAAAACACGGCACAGTCCAATAAAAAAGCTCTATTTTTAATAACACCTTACAAACATGCCAAAATCTTACTAAAAATTAGTGTTTTTTTATTACAGATCCTTCTTCAGCTGCAACTCTTTTTCAGATTTTTAACATGTTATAGGGAACATTTGATTGATCATTTTTAAGGTTTCACTGGAACTGATTATTTAGTAGCTGGATCGTTTTTATTTTTTTCATGAACAAGCTACCCATTATTTTAGACTTTTCTTGTGATTCCTAAAAGCAAGTTTACACACCAATGTTTTAGAAGTTTATCTGCAGTTATAATCGACAAATATTTTACTTGTTGACTTATGAAAAAAAAAAAGGCATTATGATTCCTGAGATTGATGCGGAGAAAGACATAATAATACGTAACGCACTACATACAGCTTGTGTTCCTTTCGAGTCTGCCACAGAGCTTACTGACCCAGAAAACAAAAACAAAATTCTTTTCAGGGTTGCAAAGTTCAATACCTATAAGAGGTGAAGTCGTATCTTTTTCCCCAGATCACACTATTATCTCGTACTGGTAAAATTTAGACCTTTATTATGCTACATCATTTTTTTTCGCTTTTTTTGTACAAAACGGTATTGTCTTCGTTGGCTACCAAACAAGAATTGCGCATTTCATTATTTTCTTTCAAAGCAAGATTTCTGAATATTTAACTTTTTAGTGAATACTAGAACAACATCTGAGCAGATGATCTTCAAATCTATTAGCAATCGACGCTTTAAATTGACCTATAGCTTCTCGTTGAATTAAGATTTTGTACAAAACCCTGGTTTTTTAAAAAAAAACTTCTAGCTTCTAAACTAAAAACAAGAAATTTTAACATTCACTCAACGCGCACACCTGGCGCACAGTTAACTTTCATTTACAAAGAGATCAAATTTTTTATCAGGCAAATAATACAAACAGGTTACTAAGAAAACTGTAAGCTGTTAGAAATTTTAACAAACCGAATAACAGAAAAAACTGCTTTTTTACAGGTAATTTTGGACCTATAAATCATGGAAACAAAGTGTATAAAAGACCCGCATGTGTGGTGGACACATGAGATCCGAGCTTTTTAGCTTAAAGACCGTTATTGATATTCCTTCACATCTGGATGCTGCCTGAAAACTGTGTTCACGTTGTTTTTACTCTACCATTACTATGATTAGTTTGATCTCCTTATTACCATTTACACTATACAAAAATACAAAAAAAACATTGATACAACAATTATTTTACTCTTTTAGCGGGGTTGGGCCATTCAAGTTTCTTTTCACTTCAATGGCACCAAACTCTCCACAGTCTGTGTGCCAACGGAAACCCACCAGGATCGTCACTACAGTGTGTTAGGTAGAGTGGGAAGGTGTTGCAGTAAAACATCGTCAGGTTATGCTGTTAACCATCAAGTGAGGGTGTGACTAATATCTGTAATTTACGCTCCGATTCGCAAAAGGTGCAATCGTTCAGCAGGTGCAAAATAGTTTTCATGCAGGCTACAATCACAATATGGCTTCTTTACGAGACTCTATTTTCAAAGTAAAACCCCAAGCGCCACGGTTAGTTCTCAATTGCACCACCTTACTAAGGTAGTGAAGACTCGCTTTTTACATGACTCTCCAAATAGGGCTGTAGTCGCCTAAGTCACCATAGAGATCGGGCTTGGCAACTGTTCTGTTAAATCTGTCTTTGACATTTCCATCATAGATTGATCTCCAATCTGCATGAGTTTCGGCTTTGATGCTCTTTCTGAAGTCAGCAGTGACTTCCGCCGCCTTATTTAACAATGATCATATTAGCTCGCTTCCAAGGTGGTCTGGCGTTTCAGAATACATTCTTTCCAGCTGATTCCATTTTGTTTGTTTAAAGTAAAAGAGATGCTATGGGATCATTTTCATACACAAGTCGCTGCTTTTTTAAAAGTCTTAAAACTGTGTTTTTCGGGCCAAACTATCTGAATTCTCTCAAATTGAACCTCGTATTAAGCGCTTCAGCTATCCTGTTAAAAGGCGAGGCACCTCTCGTTGTGACCTATACGAAAGAAAATTTTGACTGACCAGTGAAACCCTTAAGGACACCGCCTAGCCTTCCTAATGTGCCAACTGCTTTAAAAGTTTTTGAAGTCACACTCTCAGCTTTGTGTTCAAAGGAAAGCCTACTGTTAATAGTGACTCCTAGTAGTTTCAGACTGCTCTGAGGCGGTCTCCCCAAAGCCCTTTTCTACTCTATTCTTCTGCTTTAAAAGTGAAGAGCTCAAATTTTTTAAAAAAAACGGATTGACACAACTATTTATTGTAGTTGTGTAAATAAACTACATTTTTAATTTTATTCCTTTCAGATTAACTGTCTTTTTCTAATGGGTAAAAATGGTTTTGAGAGCTCATACTAAGGACTTCTTAATCTTTAGTGAGTTTTTTTTTTTTTTTGGCTAATTTATAGATTTGCAAATCTTGGGCCAAAAACTCCACGCTACTTAAAATTAGTGTAATCTAAGCACTGCGTTAAGCTACACATGTTAAATTGCTTGTTTTAGTTAAAAGCTAAATGTTAAACAGTTAGTCCAATTAATCACTGTAAAGATCGTGTTTTCAAATTCCATCGAATGTTTAATTATACTACGAGGTACAAACGAGTAGACTAAAACGAATAGCCGCAAGCTGCATGCCTAGTGAGCCGCAGCAAGTAGTTATCTTTACCCTTTGTGTGGTTAGCGTCCACTTAGCTACTGATGTTTGGTACCCAACAATTTCAAGAAGGCAACTTTGTCGAGTGACAAATCGTCTTGTACATTGAGCCCAAATGCACTTGGCATTATCTTGTCTGTATTTAAGGCTTCAAAAAGCCTTTTAATGTGTTGAGGTACGTATTAATGTACACAACTATTTTATCAGTTAAAACACACTTTACAACAAAAAACAGTTTAGCTTTTTATTGGCACAACCAATGAGAAGCTTTGTGGTTTTGCTTTTTCATTATAGCTTGATCATGGACAACTTAGAGAAAAAAAAAACCAATTTTAGTGTCATAAAATACAATAAAAACTGCTAATTTTAATTTCGTTTCTTGTTATTACACTTAAGAAATTTCTCTTACTTTTTCTACTTAATAATAGTAGCATGTTTTTATTCGCAATGCAAATTCTGCGAAAGCGGGTCTTTTCTCAAACTTTCGCAAGACTTTCTTGATGAAGGGTTTCTAACGAGCAGGCCTCAAACATACAAAAAAAAAATTAATAGTGTATCTGATGTTATCGCCTATCACTGTGAGTCCTAAAACAGCAGTAACTGAACCAGGTTGCCGACTGCTGCAAAAACTTTCTTGGTACAAAGTAAATATCTAGGAAAAGAAAACTGTTGGTTTTACCCTACCAATTGTTTCAAAAAAAAAAAAACAAGTCACAGTAAAATTCAGCCTTGGCTCTCAGGCTGTTTATAGCACGTATACTGTTTGATTTCACAGCCTACATTGGTAAAAATTGAAAACAGAAATCAAGCAAAAACTTTGGGTGTTTAAAAATACTATTACAATTATATGAGAAAAAATCAAAATAAGAAAAAAAATGAAATATTTACTTGAAAAGCTCGCTTTCCATTAAACAGAACCAGAAAAGGTTTCAAAAAAAGAAAAAAAAAAGGAAAGAGTTGACTCAACGAGAGAGACACTTCTAGTTTTGAAATGAATTTTTAGGGTTCTGCTTTGTGCACAAAAGTCACAAACAAAACTTTTAGTTGGTGTTGCGGAAAGAGCCGCTAGGAGAGTTCTTCTCAACGTCGTCGATTTCGACCTCATGTTGACCAATCTTGGCAGCTGTCTTTTCAGCACGGCGAACAAGGTCATCAGCCTCAGTCTGAGTAACCTGTTTCTTCTGGAATCTGTGGAAGAAAGGAATAGAGCCACCTCTCTTCTCAGTCCATAGAAGACCAAGGAACAAGGTGATGATAAAAATCCAGTAAATGTTGTAAGAAATGACAGAGCCGTAAGTGGCACTATTCTGCCATCCGAAAAGAGCGTTAAAAATCATCCAACCTCTACCAGTCTCTGGGTTGCAGCAATTAACGTGCCAGACAGACTGGGCAATGTTGTATGAACCAGGACCTTCACCACTTTCAGCAACATCACCACCAGTTTGTTTAGCAAACTTGTACATCTGGAAGAACCAGATAGCCTTTGAAAACAGACCAGCAGAAATGAGATACAGGAAGCATGTGGAAGCAATAAGGAAAATCTGGATAGACATGAAGTTACCACCACGGTAAATAAGATAACCAATAGCAACACCAGCAGCAAGACCAGCAATGACCGCAATAGGGAAAGCAGTAGCAGGAGTACCCAGGGATACACCACCAATGAAAACAACCAGTTCCAAGCCTTCACGAAGGGTTGTGACTAAGGGCAGAATCGCCATGGCGTACTTCTTAGACCAGGAAGAGGGTCTCAATTTCTGGAGCCAGGTCTTTTTGTGAAGTTTGTTATTTTCATCGGCATCGAGAATAGCTTTTGCAATCTTGACTCTCCACTTCTCCTTCATCTTGTTAAGACGAAGCATGGCAATACCCATAATAGTAATCATAACACAAGCGATAATTGCGAAAATACCCTCCCAGAGATCTTCTGATTTAGACCAAATATCTTTGCCGAGACTGTAGAAGACACCAATGAAGGCACCACCGATGCACAAACAGATAAAAACACCCAAAATCGAACCAAACCAGACTTGCCAAACCAATCTTTTGTATAGTTTGGCATCCTGGTCAGGATGACCCAGGCCTTGCTTTAAAAAGGCTAGCAAAACCGAGATAATAATAGAGGCTTCAAGCGTTTCACGAAACGCGATGAAGAAAATTTGAACCGAGAATACATCAACCATGATTCACAAATGGGTGTTGCTTATTTTTCTTGATGATGAGAAAATAAAAGAGAAAAATAAAAGCAAAAAAATAAAATTTTATAATCTGGGTAACCTTTTTATTATATATTTAATTACCATGGTAATTTTGACATTTATTTGAAACTTTATATCATTGATTTGCTAATTATTGCAGTTAAGCTGTGTGCTCTTTTGAAATTTACATGACTGTAGGGTCTGAAAACTACCTGAAAGAACCGACAAAAAAAAACCAGAGAGTAAAAAAATAAAAATATTGTACACACCCGAATTGAAAATTCCAATTAGTACAACAAAAGATGATCAAGATTTTTTTTTTTTGAGCCCACTTTGAAAAAGGTCAAACTAAGATTTTTTTGACGAAAAACTTTGTCATTTCTTTTTTTTAAACGTTTCTTTTTGCGAAAAGTTTTTTTTTTTGAATTTTACATTATGCATGTGTGCTTTCAAAGTAAAAATTAGCATTTCACTTACTTCGAAAGGCGACCATTTCTTTTTTGCACAAACCTCACTCTACAACCAACAGAAAGATAGACCCAAAAACTTACCCTGACAAAAACCTGTTTTGAGCGGCCAGGTATTTGTACCGCCAGCTGAAATTATACATCCCGTTGATAAATTTTACATCATCATGGATTGAGCTACACATGTTAAGAAATTGTGTGAACAATTGTTGCATTTTCTTGAGAAATGTGCGAGTTTGTAATTTGTAAGGCTAAGATTTTCTAAAAATTAAAAAACCCAGTACACACCCCACAAGGTCAATTTTTGATGAAAATTTCTAAGAATTACACATACACCCACCTACACTCATCTTAGTGCTGGCAGCCTTCAATCTTGTTTGGCGTGAAAGGATACATGTGTCTATGAGCCTACACAAAATAAAAATATTTGGTTACCTACCAGTAATGTTCTTCACCATATAGTACAATATTAAGAGTCAAAGGCTGGACTGTATGCCGAAGATTTCATGTACCCAATGTGCAACTTTCACAAACCAATGGTGCAGTGGAACAGTTAATAAAAACGCCGAGTTTTCACATTTTACTAAGCGTGATATTTTTTTGATTGAGATTGATATGATCATTTCAATTTTGCCAACTAGAGAAAACAAATTTTTACATGTACCAATGAATTTTTCAAAAAAGCCAACTCTACATACAAAACAAATCATTAATTACCTAAGTTGTCAAAGAAACTAAGTTTTGCCTTAAAACCTTCTCACCAGTAATTTTGTTTTTTTGAGACTGAGAGTCAAAGAGATGGCATCAGAGCTACCAAAAATAGTGATTTTAAAGGTAATGGAAAATTTTTGTCACAGACGAATCAACCAAAATCTATTTATTTCCAAAAATGTTATAATTTATAACTGTATAAAGACTCATAGCTATTAGGTATTACCGTTATTCATCTATCTTTAATTGTCTAGCCAATTATCGCACCTTTTTTTTCAATTTTTTTTTCGTTTATTAACTTCTGTTGATTCAAGCTTTTACGTCTACGCTACGTCGACGCCTTTTCTGTTATTTATTGCAATACCCTAACCCCTTGAACACCTAATGGCGTGTGTGTTGTCAAAGGTTTTTTTGGATTGAATCCTAAAAAAAAGAGATTTAATGGGACGGTTGCTGGTTATCCCCATTTTTTTTACATTATTTTTTCAATCTAAACAAGTCAATGTTTTACAGATTTTACAACGATACATCTTTTCTCCATTCAACGGTGTAGCTGTATTTGAAATGCATTAACTGGAGTATTTTCCTAAATGTAAACAAACCGTATTTAAACTCAAATAAAATCGTAAGTCAAAGTAAAAATAAGGTATGTTATTGAAAAACTCAACTTGAAAACATGTAGACTTGTAAATTCACAAAGAGTGCAAACCGACCCTTACAAACGATAATCTTTTACATCTACAGTATAGTTAATGTCGGCATTTATGCTATTTGGTTTGCCTTTAAATAGGGGTATCTAAGAAAAAATATAGTTTACTGGCACCCGCTGTAAATTTTTGTTCAGCCCTAAAAACGTCAGGGCATAGCCCCAGCTGTTTTGAAAAATGGGTATTAATCAAGTTCCATTTTACTCGCTAGTGAAGTAGGCAGTGAAACTAATTTATTTAAGATTGATAAAACTCAAAAATAAGAGGTACGATATACTAAATGTAACGGATAACTACTTTCAAAATGATGGTGATTTTGAAATTTCAATTTAAAAACACACAGTTATTCGTTCAAAAGCATCAGACCAGCAAGAATTACGTCGTTTGTCTAATCAGATCAATATTTTGTTTTTTCAAAAAAAAAATAGCGTATGATTTATTTAAGCAGTAAATACGAGTTTCTCATTTCACTGTGTGACAAACCAAATGACTTTTTCTCGAAGAAAAAAATCTGCCGTTCTTAAATTTTTTCATATTGTGCCAGTAATCTATCTTGGTTATCTTAATTACTAGCTACAAAATATTTTTTGGGAAAATCAAAAAGCCAGCTAACTTTTCTGACTACTAGAGTAATTGATCATCAATAATTTAGCCACCAAATTCAAGAAAAAAAATATTTTCAATTATTTGAACCGGTTAGATAGGTTGTAACTAAGAAAAACCGTATCAAAGATACTCAGCGTTGTAAAACTATACAATGCACATGGTAGTTTAAAATCTGGTTATTAGCTAATTTCTATTTGCCTGTATGTAAATTTCGAATGTGTAACCAGATTGATTGAACTCACTTTACTAGGGCTTAGTCGCATTTCAAAATTAAAGCTCCTAAACGGCTTTTAACATGGTAGCACTTACTTTGAGATATCTTGTAAAAGTATTTTTATTTTTAAATGACTGATCAATTTTTGGATTTTTAGGCAATAAATTCTCAGTCTAGTTGTGTAAAAATTTATTGGATTTTTTGTGACTCTATCGTAGTTATTTGCAAAAACATAGAGGTAAAGTGACATTTTTTTGATAATTTTTTCCCTCCCAGAATTCACGTAGTGTAAAATTTTGGGAAGAATGCCGTATAGTTGCCAAAGCTTGGTTGTTGGTTTTGTTTTTTGAAAAATTCCTCATGCACTTTACTGCGTATTTTTCTTAAATGTAAGTGATTGGGTGAAATTCTAATTAGACATTGAACGAGTGATTCGATTGATAAAATTCAAACAGTGCCATAATTACTTTTGTTTTTCTACTTTACAGTGTATTTTTTTTGTCTCAGCGGTGGAGTACTTTTTATTTTATTTTTTTCAAAAATTCAAAAAAAAGAAAATTTAAAAATAATTTCACAACCTAATTGCAGGAATTGTTCTAACATTTCTTTTCATTTTTTTTTTCATTTTTTCTCTTGACTACTCAAATTGGTTTTTTATTTTCGCTCTTATTTTAAATTTTGATCTCAAGTTCTTTTTTTATTTTACATCTTTTACAGACTCTGCTTTTGGTTTTTGTTTGAATTTTCTTTCTTTTTTTTTTTTGGCTGAGAAAGTTTCATTTGAACTCATACTCTACAAAGCGCTTTGGAAAAGTTTAAAAAATATTTATACCATGGCTCTTCCTCTTCGTTTCCCATTCTTTTTTCGTAACAGTTAGACTGGTGTCATCTTTCAAATATATACTCACACCTTTAAAAATGAAATACTTCAGCCCGCTGCTCGCATCAGCAGCCTTGTTCGCTTCTTCGGTTGCTGCAAAGACTGTGACGTTAAATTGGGATATCACCTGGGTGACTGCGAATCCTGATGGCCTCAAGGAAAGAGCCGTCGTCGGTATCAATGGTCAGTGGCCTATGCCCACTGTTGAGGTCGACAAGGGTGATCGTCTTATTGTCAATGTTCACAACGGTCTGCCTGATCATAATACATCTATCCATTTTCACGGTATGTACCAAAATGGCACAAACTCTATGGATGGTCCTCCTGGCGTCGTTCAGTGCCCTATTGTTCCAGGACAGAACTTTACCTACGACTTCGCTGTCAATCAGAACGGTTCCTACTGGTACCATTCGCACGTTAGTGGTCAGTATCCTGATGGTTACAGAGCACCTTTCATTGTTCACGACAAAGATGCATACTTTGCTCATGATTACGACGAGGAACTTATCTGGGCAGTCTCTGATTGGTATCATGATGTCATGGACGTGCTTTCTGCTGAATTCCTTAACCTTTACAACCCTACAGGTGCCGAACCCGTCCCCCAGAATCTCATTTTCAACAACTCTCTTAACAGCTCTGTTTCCGTCAAGCCTAACACTACCTACCTGATCCATGTTATGAACACTGGTGCTTTGCCTTCCATTTTCTTGTGGATTGAGGACCATGATTTCCAGATTGTTGAGGTTGATGGTGTCTACACTGAGCCCACTACTGCTGAAATCTTGTACGTTTCTGTTGCTCAGCGTTACACCATTCTGCTGAAAACTAAGGATACCACCGACAAGAACTACGGAATTGTGTCTGTCTTTGACCAGACCATGTTTGATGTTGTTCCCGATGATTTGCAGCTCAACCAAACTAATTGGCTTGAGTACAATGCTTCGGCTCCTCATGATCACGTTAACCCTGACTATGAGACTTCTGAAGATATTGAACCTTTTGATGATTACACTTTGATTCCTCATGATCGCAAGCCTTTGCTTCCCGAGCCTGATCAGGAGTTTGTTCTTTCCTTTTCCATGAACAACTTGCTTAATGGTAAGAACTACGCTTTCTTCGATAACATCACCTACACTGCTCCTAAGGTTCCTTCACTGTACACTGTCATGTCTTCTGGTGATCTTGCTGACAACCCTACTATTTACGGTGAATACACTCATTCTTTTGTCTTGGAGCACATGAACACTATTCAGCTTGTTCTCAACTCCGAGGATCCTGGTGTCCATCCCTTCCATATGCACGGTCATGAGTTCCAAGTTTTGTATCGTGATGTTGCTTATGATGACGACAGTCCAACTCCTTTCGATCCTGATAACCATGAACCTTTCCCTGAAATTCCCATGCGTCGTGATACCGTGTATGTTCGTCCCAACAGTAACTTGGTTCTGCGTTTTACTGCCGATAACCCAGGTGTCTGGATTTTCCACTGTCATATTGAGTGGCATTTGGAACAGGGTCTTGCTTTGATTTTAGTTGAGGCTCCTACCCAGCTCCAACAACAGACTATTCCCCAGCAGCACTACGATGCTTGTGCCGCTGCTGGTATCGCTACCGCTGGTAACGCTGCCGGTAACACCGTTAACTTCCTTGATCTTACCGGCCAGAATGAACAGGTGCCTGACTTGCCCGCTGGTTTCACTGCACGTGGTATCGTCGCCATGGTTTTCTCTTGTGTCGCTGCTTTTGTCGGTATGGGTGCCATTGCCTGGTACGGTATGGCTGATATCACTCTTCACACTCCTGAACTTGCTGTTCTTGAAGAGGATGAAGAGATCAGACAGGAAATTCATCACTAAAACCCTTCATGTCGCCGTTTGTTGTTTTTAAACCAAAATTTGTGTTTTTTTCTCTTTAAAGCTTGTTTTATCTTTTTTCCTTTAATACACTTGTTTATAATGTATAAATCTGTAAATTTCATTTTATTTTTTTTCATAATTTACGGCTGCTGCTGGTCATTGTGTTCATAGTTGTTGTAGAAGAAAGCCAGAAGTTTGATTTATCAAAAGACTGGCCAAGAGGTTTGAATTTTTGAAAACAGAAAGTTGGCCCAGATAGAAATTAGCTTACCCTGAACCCTAGGAGTATATCCGGCAAACACAGCCAATCAGAAAGGTCCTCTTTTTCCTGATCTCCCAAAAATTTTTCAGATTTTTTTTTTTTTTCTTTCTGCAAAATTAACCCATTTTCCACCTCACTATAGCAAAATTAACACCATGTCGTTGAAGCCTTCGTTGCTGAAATGGAGTGGTCAACTGGCTAGATCGGCTATTTTCAGCCGACCTTTCTCTTTTACGGCTGCCAAGTTTGCCTACGAAGATGAGAAGCCCGTTCTTGACGAAATTAGACAAGAAATGCCCGAGACCGACGTTGAGCGCCTGTCTTCCATTAGAAACATTGGTATCTCTGCGCATATTGATTCTGGTAAGACCACTTTTAGTGAGCGTGTTTTGTACTACACTGGCCGTATCAAGGCGATTCACGAAGTTCGTGGTCGTGACAATGTTGGTGCCAAGATGGACTCTATGGATCTTGAACGTGAAAAGGGAATTACTATTCAATCTGCTGCTACTTACTGTAACTGGAACAAGGTGAACCAAGATGGATCTGTTAAGGACTATCGTTTTAACTTGATTGATACCCCTGGTCACATTGATTTCACTATTGAGGTTGAGCGTGCTCTGCGTGTTTTGGATGGTGCTGTTTTGGTTGTTTGTGCTGTTAGTGGTGTTCAGTCTCAGACTATGACTGTTGACAGACAAATGAAGCGTTATAATGTTCCCCGTATTACCTTTGTCAATAAGATGGACCGTATGGGTGCCAACCCTTGGAAAGCGATTGAGCAGATCAACTCTAAGTTGAAGATTGCTGCAGCTGCTGTCCAGGTTCCTGTTGGTGCTGAGGATGCTCTTGATGGTGTTGTTGATATTATCTACGAACGTGCTCTTTTAAATGAAGGTCAACAGGGTGAAAAGATTAATGTCCAGCCTGTTCCTGAGAACTTGAAGGAGCTTGTTGCTGAAAAGCGTGCCATTTTGATTGAAACCCTTGCTGATGTTGATGATGAAATGGCTGAGATCTTCCTTGACGAGCGTACTCCTTCTCCTGAAGAGATTGTTCAAGCCATTCGCCGTGCTACTATTGCCAGAAAGTTTACTCCGGTTCTTATGGGTTCCGCTCTGGCTAATAGATCTATTCAGCCCGTTCTTGATGCCGTTTGTGATTATCTGCCCAACCCTGGTGAGATTCTTAACACCGGTCTTGACACTGCCAAAGATGAAGCTCCCGTTAATCTCGTTCCCTACCATTCTTCCCCTTTTGTTGGTCTCGCCTTCAAGCTTGAAGAGGGCAAGTATGGTCAGTTGACTTATGTCAGAATTTACCAGGGTAAGCTCAAGAAGGGTATGTCCATTGTTAACGTTAAGACTGGTAAGAAGACCAAGCTTGCTAGATTGGCTCGCATGCACTCTGAAGAGATGGAAGATGTTGATGAGGTTGGTGCTGGTGAGATCTGTGCCACTTTTGGTGTTGACTGTGCTTCCGGTGATACCTTCACTGATGGTGAGTGCAAGTACACTATGTCTTCTATGTTTGTCCCTGATTCTGTCATTTCCCTGTCTATTTCTCCTAAATCTAAGGATACTACCAACTTTTCTAAGGCTTTGAACCGTTTCCAAAAGGAGGATCCTACTTTCCGTGTTAAGTTTGATTCTGAGAGTAAGGAGACTATTATCTCTGGTATGGGCGAATTGCATCTCGAAATTTACGTCGAGCGTATGAAGCGTGAATACAATGTTGAGTGTGTTACCGGTAAGCCTCAAGTTGCTTACCGTGAGACCATTGCTGGTAGCGTTCCTTTCGACTTCACTCACAAGAAGCAGTCTGGTGGTGCTGGTCAATACGCCAAGGTTATGGGTGAGATGGGTGCTTCTGAGGATGCTAGCAAGAACAGTTTCCAGTCTCAGATTGTTGGTGGTAAGATTCCCGAAAAGTTCCTTATTGCTTGTGAAAAGGGATTCGAAGAGGCTTGCGAGAAGGGTCCCCTTATTGGCCACCGTGTCTTGGGTATCAACATGCTTGTTAACGATGGTGCCATTCACGTTGTCGATTCCAGTGAATTGGCATTTAGAAGTGCCATCCAGGGTGCTTTCAAGGAGAGTTTCATGAAGGCTCAGCCTTTGATTTTGGAGCCTATCATGGACGTTTCTTTAACTGCTCCTATTGAGTTCCAGGGTAACATCATCAGTCTGCTCAACAAGCGCATGGCTACCATCAACAACACCGATATCGGTTCTGATGAGTTCACTATCTCTGCTGAGTGCTCTCTTAACAGTATGTTTGGTTTTGCTTCCCAGCTGAGAGCCGCCACTCAAGGTAAGGGTGAGTTTTCTTTGGAGTTCAAGACTTATGCTCCTGCTCCTCCTCAGCTCCAGAGAGAGTTGATTGACGAATACATCAAGAAGCAAAAGGCCAAGAAATAAGCGGTAGCAATTCGTTTATTACTTTTCTTTAGCTTTATTGAAATAGAAATGTGTTTATTTAATGTGTATATAATTTTGATGGTTGTTTTATTGTATAAAAATATATTTGAGAAGATCTTGTTTATTAAGCTCTTAAAAACAGTACATGCAAAAAATGATATCATAGAAGAAGAAAAAGGGTTTTTAAAGGTTTTTTTTTGTGCGCAAGTAGCCAACACACAACTCTGTTAGTTTGTTTCCTTGATCTTGTCGAGCAATCTGTTAATTCTTGATTTCATCAAAGGCTGGCCTCTGTCAGTGAACTTTTTCATCTGATTGCGGTGTTTGACACGTTTGGCTTCGCGAACCTGGTGCTCTTTTTCGCGGGTCGCGCGGTACTCTTCCTGTGCCTTACGCTTTGCCAGTTTGCGCTCCTTAATCAACCGGTTGCGTTCGTAAAACGTCATCGCGCGCTCTTTCTTTTCAGCAGCCTGTCTCTCACGGTAACTTTCTTTTGTCGAGGTCTTGGACTCTTTGTTTTCGATAGGTTCACCTTCAAAAAAGCCACCCTGCTCTTCTTCTGACTCGGATACATCGCTATTTTTCTTAGTGTCCTCTTCTTCCTCGCCGTTGCTATTGCTATTTTCTTCATCGTCATTTTTTCTATCGTCATGAGTATCATAAGATCGCTTTTTGGAGGGTACTTCTTCACCTTCCTTCTCCAGCATCTTGTAATATGCTTTTCTTAGACGAGCGCGGTGCACTAGCGACTTTTTGATATCATCGCTTTTGGTTTGGTACGCCGACTGGTGCTTCCGGCGGTCATGAGAGCCAAAAGTCTTCTTTTGGCGCTGCTTGAACGGGCCGCTATTAGATGATGGAGGTGCCATTGTGTATTGGTAATTTGTTTCGTATGGTGTTGATTCTGAATATGAAGTAAAAAAAAAAATTTAAAAAAAAGTTTGTTGGTTGTGCTTAAAATTTTTTGCTCAAGTTTTTTTTTTTTTTTTTAGGTCTCTTTCCCAAGTGCACGGCTGAACACCTCAAACGCTGGATTTCTCGATGCTTTCAACTAAACATGAAAAATCGAAATCTTGGAGATGTGACATAAATCAACACCATGAACAGTTAACTACAAACACTGCAGCTCCAAGTCTGCTAAAAAGTTGAAATTTTTAAAAATAAATGGTGTGAAAGTGTGAATAATTTGCCTAGCTTTCACTACACTATTAAGCGAGCCAGTGGCAATTGAATGTAATAAATGAGAAAAAAAATCTTTAGACAGAATAGCCATAAGCTAGTTACTTTGTGAATGACAGTACCCTTATTTTCTGCCAGTTCCAGGAAACTGAAGAGAAGGTTCGCCAATGACCTCAGATTCACCAAAGATTAGTGCTCCAACCCAAGGCTGGATGTTCCAGCCCAGCTTTAGAGTCGCATTGTTCTCACTAGGAAAAAATATACATGTTAGCTGAGTTCAAATTTGAAAAGAGACGGAAATTACCAAAGGTAAATGGTTGTACTCACTTGAAAGATCTTTGCACATCATACACCGAGTATGGGCTGCGTTGATTTCTCAACTTCAGAACGGCATCTTCTTTAGTTAGAATAATCTTGTCCCAGAAAGTGACTTTATTAGAAATGTCAGTGCGCTTGGAGCCACCGTCATATTCTGCAGTGAGATAAACAAACACCTGCTTGGTATTCCAGTTAAACAGAGGAGAGAGATCTGCGTCGAGGTCAAAGTTCATTCGCACGTTCTCCTTGCCCTTGCTGTTGACGGAGCCTGCCCGCCGAGTGAACTTGACAATGTTCTTCCTAAAAATTGAATTGTTAGCTTACAATTGAATTGAAAAAAAATTGTGCCACTTAGCTTACAGTTTCTGGTTCTCGACACGAGTTTGAATGCCAAAGGCCCCTTGCTGGATCAGCTGGGTGTAGGACAACGCAGAGATAATTGCGGACACGACAAGAATAACGGTCGTGTAATAACCAAAAATGTTTTGCACTCTCTGAACAGTCGAATACATTGTGGCTAGTTGTAGAGTTGTCTGTCTCAAATAACTTGTTGCGCTGTTGGAACTTGGTGTTGTGGGCGAGGATGACGAAAGTTTGGTTGTGATGTCTTTTTTTTTTTTAGAGTTGGGAAAGGTGTCCTCTTTCAGACCTAATCTTCCAAAGTTCCTGAACCTCTTCCCAGGAAACACAAAAGCCCAAACAGGCCTTGAAGCACAGAAACACTCACATTTGATATTTCAGCGGACTTGCTTTGTATTTCTACGACAACGAGAATCAACAAATATCTACATCAATTCAGTCAGATTCTTTTTTGTAAAAGAAATGGCGGATGGAGGCCCGGAAACTAACCTTCAAATTAAAAATCCTACCAGAACCATGGTGTTGCTTCCGCTTGTCATCCGCAAATACAATGGGAAAATCACAGTCCTGTTTTGCTTAATGATTGCGTTGATTATGGGCATGGAGACATCGTACCTGTCAACTTTTTCTAGCATGCAAGAATTTCAAAACGAGTACGGAAAATCTTCTATGTTTCTACAGGGAATTTTGCAGAGTTGCTACCCCCTAGCTGCAAGCGGTAAATTGACAAACAAGATCTGGATTCAAGTTCAGTAGTTGCGCTATTCATTTAAGAAATAATAACTAACATTCAATTCATTGATTTAGTAGGAACAATTGCGTTGGCATTAACCAGCCAGAGATTTTCCAAGAGTGCACAGCTAATTAGCTCGTCGTGGCTCTGGGCGGCAGGCTACATAATCACAGTGCTTTTTCCATCGTACTGGCCACTCGTAGGTGGTAGAAGCCTTAAGGGATTTACTATTGGCTATCTTTCTGGGTTGATGCCGTCATACATTAATGAGTGCTTCTGTGAAACTGATAGCACTACAGTTCTTGCAGTATACCAAGCATTTTGGCCTTTAGGAATTGCTATGATGGCACTCGTCGGCTACCTAGGCTGCGTTGCGAGCTTTGGCGTGTTTGGTATTTCCCAATGCTGGATGCTTATGATGTCGGTCACAATGCCTGCACCACTACTTTCTTTTCTTTTGCGCAAAAGCCCCGTAGATTATGTTGAAAAAGGATTTAACTCTCAGGCTTACGATGTGCTCAATGATATTTACAGACACGAACTCACAACTGTACCATTAAGCGCAGTCAATAAAAACAATGGCAACAGCAATTCTGCAAATACTGATAATTCTGCTGCTCACTTTGAAAACAACAATCCTATAAACTCTGTAAGTTTGAACGATCGATTTATGTCAGTTTACGCCAAGTGCCACGCTGTCAGATCACAAGGCGTTTGGCAAGATCTAGAAAATATACTCAATGAAAAATCCAGCAGAAAAAGACTTATCGTTGCAGTCTTTTGCCAGGCTTCAGTTCAGTTATCAGGAATTAATTTGATTAGTATTTCAAAAGTTTGATGTCCGTTCAAACGAGACATTTTAGCAAATTTTGTATCTAGTATTAATCAGTTTTTTTGAGTTCTAGTGTACTATATGGCAGACATTTTCAAGGGTAAGTTATTCCAGCAAATCCTATAACAAGTTTTTTTTTTTTTTTTTCAATTTTGGGCTTTTTTAATTTTTAGTAAATTTTTTGATTCTTAAAGCATCACCAGCTAACAGATTTTTTTCTTCCTGAATTTATTTTCACTTTGAACAAATTACCAATTATACAGTTTGCAAGATAGACGAAAGTACAATCCCGTTACTTATGGTCATCGTTTATTGGGCAAACTTTTTATTTAACTTGATTGGAAGCCTTCTGTCAAAACGTTCACGGCGGTCGACTTTCATGAAATGGGGATACGTTGGAATGTCATGTTGCCATACAATGGTATTCTTGTCAATGGTCGCCGGTAATCACACAAATTCCGAGAAAACAAAGACTGCACTGGGATTTGTAGTAATGACTTTTCAGGTTTTGTCAGTCCTAGCGTTTGGTATTTTTCTTGCAACGCCCACAATGCTATTTACATCAGAGGTTATGGCCTCTGAAACGCGCCACTTGGTCATGCCCATAGCAGTGCTAACAAACTGGATTCTCCACTTTTTAATGGCGCTACTTTTGCCAGCTATCATGAAAGCAATCAATGCATATACATTTTTAATCTTTGCTGTTGTCTGTGCAATTTTGTTCGTGGTTGCAGACGCCATTTACGTGGAGACCCTAAATAAGTCAGAGGAAGAAATTAAAGACTACATGAGTCGGATTCCACGACATGACTACTCTTGGAGAAGTGTTAAAAAGAAATTGGCGGGGCTCAAAAAACATGTTACAAACATTCTGAAAATCAAGTCAAAGGATAATAATGAAATAGGCTTGAAAACAGTAACAGCTGCTGAGAGCCTGGCACCGCCCAACCTTCCTGTACCCCACATAAGTCAACCTTGGTATGGTCGAGAAGGAGTGAAGCACTATACTAACTCAAATGCAAAAAAGCAATTTGATATAACTCAACCACTGTCTGCACTTCAGGATTCTGATCATATGCAACCTCTTGACCACGCACACAACTCTCTCTTCATAGTGAGCGATTTGGCATATTCAGCGACAAACAGCAACTATTTCAATACTGACAACAAAGTTGGAGATACCAAAGACGAAAAAAAAGATAAAAATTTACTTCGCAGGCGAAGCATTGGTGCTCGCCAGTATTTGTATCTTAGTGATAATGACGACACCATTAGTCGTAGTAGCAGCCTGAAAAGCAACCACGATCGATCAATAAGTGTAAAGCATATTAACGGCAATCGCAGCTTGTTGGAAATCCCAAATCGTCGAGAAACAGCTTCTGATAGTGAAGGTGATTGTAATGGAGACGATAGCAATAGTCTGTTCTTTGGAGCGCATCTTTCTTTGCAACTTGATGGATCTACGGTATCAGAACTTGTGTAGTGGAATTCAATAGGGCAAATTTTTTGTCCCGTTAAGGCACAACTCTATCACAAACAAAATTTTTATTCAAGCAAAACTTGCTCATAAGAAAGGGAGAAGAAAAAAAAAGCTAGGTCTGATTGGTATGTTTTTTTTTTGTGTTTGTTTGGTTTGTGTGTGTGCGTGTTTGTTTTTATATCATAAATTAAATAAATAAAGAACCATGGATGTGTCTGTGTACAAAAAAAACAAAAAAAACCATATAAATGTATATGTAAAAAAAAAAGAATGATAATAATTATTTGAGAAGAAAGCATGAATTGTAATCGAGTCAGTTGTACAACAAAATAAACTGCCCCAAATTTTTCATCGAGATTTGTAAATGTTGCAAAAAAAAAATTTTTTTTTTTGGTGCGCAATTAACTTAGATAATTCTCGATAGTGACATTCTAGACGCAGAGGATGGGTCGAGTACAGAAGACGAAGGTGATGGAAGTGAATTTTGGACAGTTTCATCTTCGGCTGTTACCGTGATGGGAGGAGGCTGTAATTTGGGTTGTTTGGAATCAACAGAATTAATTATGGCATTGTCCTGGCCATCAGCAGTAGTAGCATTTTTGTTGTTACCACTACTAGAACTAGAGTAATTAGGCGTCAAAAGCGTCAGTGAAGGCTGTTTTACCTTAACACCAGCGCGCACAGACTTTAATTCTTTAAACCGAGCTTTTAAACCGGCCCAATCATGCCAGTTCTTATCCATGACGGCGGGTTCACTTTTTTCTTTAACATCATCGTAAGATGGGGGGGTGCCATTGGAACTGAGCAGTACCGAATCCGGTGTAGGGTCTGGGCTACCGGGGTCGATAATTACAGAAGGAATTCCTAGATCTTCGTTGGGGAGAACAAAATCAGGCCAGACCCAGGCGTGTGAATCGATAGCCTGCAGATCGGTTGACATTATGGAAGTCACATCCTGGTCTTCCAGTGGCTTGTAGTCGGGGAAAGTTTCGTTTTTCCGTAGCAGCAGCTTTACAAAACCATCCAAAAATAGACAGTAGTTTTTAGCTATAGGCTGTCCTACCGCTTGTGCCTCCAGCGCCGAAAGCGCATCCTTAGCTGAATCAAAATCATCATTGGCAATGAGAACAAGAAGGCATTGCCAAGTGTGTGCCGTCATGACGTTAAATGAAATAATGCTGAGCTCTTTTTGCCAAACCTTGTGAAGGTCCTGTTTAGGCTGCAGTGTTTTCTTGAGATGCTCCTTGAACCTTCGTAAAAATCTGACAATATGCTTGGCTCCAAAATAAAGTGCTTCAATCGTCCTAGCTGTCTGTTGTGGCATTGCTAAAGGTGTCAGGTTGAGCCGAAGCAAAACGTGTTGCGTGAATTTTAACAAAAACAAAATGGACAGTTCAATGGCGTTCAAGGGAGTGGCGGAATCGGGGGACATGAAGGTTTCCGGAAGGATAGACCAAAACATTTCGAAATGTGTGTTGAAGGTATCCAGCGTCGGCTTAGACAAAATGGTTTGTGTGTACATTGTCTCGTTCACCACTTCAATAATGTGTGTGATATGAATAATGATGTTTGCATACACTTGCAGGTGTCTCTCATTTTCAGCAAATCTTAGCATGTAACTGGGTTTATAATCTTCAGGGATAAAAGGTTTCCGACCAGACCGTAAAGCTAACATTCGATCCCAGATGAAGATTGTCCACCACAATTTTCTTTGTGCCGAGTCCCTCGGCTGGGTCAGGCCTTGTTCATATGCCATGGAGCACACGGCACTTGCCCATACAGTCGCAATCTCCAAGCGGTTGGTTTCGGCGAGATAGATGGAGATCATCAGGCCTGAATACGTCGAGACCAGGCTTGGCTTGGTGTCCAAGGTTCTCACCGGACTAACCAAGGCCCCGACTTTGATATATCTGTCAGCGTCTTCAAAAGTAATGTCAGGAATCGCATGTTGCCGGACACCAAGCGCCAAAGTTGTGAGAATGAGTGAAGTCCATGAATTTAGTGTAAAATTTTCTGGCTCGTCATAGACTCGATCCAGTCGACGATTAAAATCATCCCAGTCATGAAATGGACAAAGCCAGTGCTCGTATATCTTTCTGTAAATACTGACAAGTTCGTGAGCCACATCTCGTGAAGGAAGCACATAGAACAAATTTGAAGGTAGTTCTGTGGGTTTAAAATGCAGTACATTTTCAGAGTGCGAAATGTCCTCATTTGTTGTCTCACCCATGAGCCTGTGCGAAACGGGTGTCCGCACGATGTCATTGTTGTATAACCGATAGAAAGAGCGCACAGCACTGTAATTGTGTACGCCGCCGTTGTTCTGTCCTGTATGAGTCATGTGCATAGACACTGACTGCCGCCGTGAGTTTGGAACCGAAAAGTCTAGGGTTTTGAGGAAAGCCTGTGACTGCTGAGAGTTGGGAGTACATGGTGATGGCGAAAGATCTCGTAAAGCCATTTCTGAATTGCGCCTCGGCGGCACAAGCAAGCCTGGAGACGGCGACTTTGGATAACTTTGTTGCACTGGGGAGGCTGCATTGTAGACATAAGAGTGGCCAGGTGAAGGTATGGGCGACAAGTAACCAGGTGTAGATTGCTGTTGCTCAGGAGACTGCGAGTTTGTATCACTGTTAAAAGATAAAATGCCTTCGGAGATGAGCTCGTTTTCGGAAATTATCAAGTGTTTTGGAGGTTGAATGTGCGAGTCACGCAACAGACCCTGGTATTCGTTGATATGTCCCACCAGTTTATACACACTTTTTTCTAGGTCTCTGATTTGTTTTATTGAGCTCATCCGGCGGTTGGTCTCTTTGGTGAACTGACACTTGAGCTGGCGCGAAACACACTCTGAGCAGGAGGAGGACTCGGTTGCATCGCATTTTACTTTGCGTTCTCTACAAGAATCACATGAGGGATCTTTGCGTCGCTGTCTGAACGGGCGTTTTGTGTTGTTTGTCGAGGTAGCGGTGAGGGTGATTTTATTCCCAGGACTAACAGCAGTATTAATGCTGCTTCGGGAGTTATGCAAAAGAGAAATTTCTGGTAACAGCTCAAATGAGGAAGAAGTTGCCACAGAAGAGTTGGGAGAGTTCACAATAGGCGACAAAAGAGGTGACGAGCTAGAGTGTCGATGGCGGGGCGGCACCGTCAGGGAATCTGATCGCTTGTTCGGCAGGTCCTGACTGGTTTGCGATGGGCTTGGCGACGTGATGCGCAGAGTGAGCTTTGAGTTTCCGCCATCAGAAGTAGTAGTAGTACCGGCCGGCGACGACACAGTTGTCTTTTGACGCTTCGGTGGGTTCGGCGACGTAGCATCATAATCAAACGGGCGAAGTGGTGGCAAGTACGATGTATCTGCGGGTAGCGACTGACGGGAAGCGGTAATGATACTATTGGCTGAATTAGGTTGAAGGTAGTGAGGCTGTGCACTTTGAGTCGAGGTGGACAAAAAGGGCGAGGACTGGTGGCTGCTGGAAAAAAAAAAAAAAAAGTTAGAATGGGCGCCCAGAAGAAATGAAAAAAAAAAAAAAAAATGCAGCAGGAAAATAATTTTATGAAAAAGAAATTTAGAAAAAACTACTACTTACTTGTAAAAGTCTGTTTGGCTACTCACGTCGCTGCCGCTGGCGATTGAGCCTTGATGTGGTTCTAAATACTGGCTTCTGATCACTGTAGGTACTGCTCCGCTGCTGCCAGGCATGCCACTGTTATTGCAGTTGGGTACTGCAGATTGCGAATAGTAGTGCGGCGAGGAGATCGAGGGGAGATTTTCGTTGGACGTGGTAGACGGATAAAGATACTGCGATGGGGCAGAGTTTTGAGATGACAGAGCAGTGAGTAGTGTCGTCTTGAAGCTCAGAGGCTTTTTGTGGTCCTCGCCGTCGTGGGAAAACGCCGAAATAGGCGGCAACTTGGTGGTGTTGTTATCGGCGGGCATTGTACTACACTGGGCATCTGAAGGGGCAGGAGCTAAAGACAGAACATGGGCAGTTTTTTCAAAGATGATGAACAAAAAAAAAGAGAAAGAAAAAAAAGAAAATTAGCGAGACGATGCCTAAAAGAAAAGGAAGAATAAGAGAAAGAGAAATGTCTGATGGGAAAGAAAAAATAAAAAAAAATTTAAAAGAAAACTGTAAAAAAGTAAAATAAAATAATATTAATATTCATATAAAAATTCAAAAGAAAAGGTAGAAAATTGGAGGTAAAAAAAAAAAATTAAAGAGAAAAAATTAGAGTGAAAAATTTAGAGCCCTTTTTTTTTGTTTTAATATTGAAATTTTTAATTTAATTTTTTTTTAAAAAAAAATTAAAAACTAATAACCAATTTGTTTATCTGTGTTTTTGCTTGACTACGGTTGCTGCGTTCAATAGATGCTGGGCTCGTAGATAGGCATTCGTATTTTCCTGGATGGAGTCGTGAGATGGCGATGTTTAGAGACAATCACAGGTTGGGGAATTTACGATCAGGTTGGTTAAGTCTTTAAATGTCGTTAGAGCGAATGGCAAACTTTGAATGATTGAAGCACGGGTTATCGACCATAGTCGGCGCTTTTTATAGCGAACGGGATTTATAAAACACACACACACACATTTTAAAAAAAATATATATATATTAAACAGGGGTATGATGAGTAGGCGGTACGTAGCGGCTCAGAATCAAAAAAAAAAAAAAAAAAAAAAAAGGTTTTTATTTTTGTTGGTTTTGTTTGTTTGTTTGGTAGCGGAGGCTACAGTCCGCCGATGAAAATCAAAGAGGGCTGAGCATTTTGAAGTGGATACGAAAGCTGACTAACACTTGTATACAGTTGTGCTGAGAACCAAAAAAAAAGACATCGTAAAAGGAGAATTTTGGTCAGTATCACAACAATATTAATATAATAAGAATGTTTAGAAAAGAAAAAAAGGTTTTAATTAAAATAAACATTTTGATTAAAACTTAAGTAAAAATTATAAAAAGAAGAAGAAAGAAAAACCTCGGTGCCATTGTTGTTGTCGTTGTTGATGTTTGGCGTGTGCGCCGGGGCCCAGAGTGCTGCTGCTGCTGACCATTGACAGGAACCCAAATATGCACACTTTCTGTAGTGGCTTAGTTTAACATTTTCACATAGTAATGATGGTCGACAGATTCACTACGGTTAAAATTGCTGTTTAATTTACATAAGTAATGACTAATATTTTTTTATTATTTTTAAATTTTTTTTATATTTTATTTTATATTTGTTACTAACAGTAATATTTTACTACTACCAATTTCATATACACTTTCACTGTACATCCGTCGCAGCACTTTTTCTCTTTTATCATCACCACCACTACTATTACCACCATCGCCAACACCCCCCACTTCTATGTACAACAACGTTTAACTGCTTGGAATTCTTTTTATTTTCAACCTAGTTTTTTAATTATTTAATTTTTTAATTGCGCTCTAATTCTATTTTACCACCAGTTTTGCGCATCTCCTAGCACAACAACTATCATAGCGTTATCATCAAACATCACGATGGGCAACTCTTCATCTCAAGAAGAAGGCGGAGGAAACACACACTCGAACCATTCGTCATCTAGCAGCAATTCTAAATCAGTAAGGTCACCTACACGCTCTTCAAGACACCACCACTCGTCTTCATCATCGTCAACACATCAACACACACCCACACCACCCGTTGCTCTTAACAACTCTGGTCAGAAACAGCAGCAGCAGCAGCATAAAGGACCTGCGGCGGCTGGCGAACCCGGGTTTACCGGGAGCTCGAGCTTTCAGCACAATGAGTTTTCGCATGTAGAGCACGTCTCTTCGCCTGCTGCTGCTGCTTCCGCGGCCGTCCCTGTGTCTGCGTCTGCAGCTTCCGTTCCTGCAAAAGAGAGTAGTAAACCTGAGCGCCCTGCGCCGCTTCGGAGAAAATCAACCTTGCTGTTGAAGGGTGAGCACGAGCCTGAGTTTGATGAGGACATGGAGTTCCACCGGCTGAACATTCAGCCCGGTGTTCAGCCCACCACCACCAAGCCGCTTTCCAGAGCCGGCTCTGGCGACGAAATCCAGCTTGGCGACGACTATCTCACAGAAACCAAGTATGAAACTCTTATTTCATGGCACCAGGGCGGTGAGAAGGTTTACGTCACCGGAACCTTCACAGGCTGGCGTCGCATGATCAAGCTCAATAAAAACGAAGACAACACTTTCTCAATACTGCTCAAACTTCCTGCCGGTACTCATAGAATGAGATTTGTGGTTGATAACGAGCTGAGATGCTCGGATTACATGCCATCCGCGACTGACTCTATGGGCAATCTCGTGAACTACATTGAGGTTGGTATGGACTTGGGCGATGATGCTGAGATGTCCATGGAGCCCTTACATAGAACCGCGAGCAATTACGAGGAGCAGCGGAAGGCTCAAGACGGCAACTACCAGCAGGACCAGCGATACATTGAGGAGCAGCAGCAGCAACAACAACAACAGCAGGCCGACACCGAGATGTCTATTGATGACGACGATCTCGATGGCGACGGTCGCTATGAACGATTTCACGAAGAGCCGCCAGTGGAGCCTGAATATAACTTTACAAACGAGATTCCGCTGGAGTTCACTGACCCTGCCGTCATGGACCAGTTTGTAGCTTCAGACTACGTTACGCCGCCACAGCTGCCGCCGCACCTCGAGAACGTGATTCTCAACTCAAATTCAAACGAGAAGGACAATAACAGTGTCCTTCCCATTCCTAATCACGTCGTGCTGAACCATCTAGCGACGGCAAGCATTAAGCACAACGTGTTGGCGGTCGCCAGTATCAGCCGCTACGAGCGGAAATACGTAACCCAAATTTTATACGCGCCATTGTGCTGATGAACGGTTGTTTGGCCAGCGCGTGTGCTCTCTCTTTCAAAATTGCGGGGATAAAAAGAGGTAGGAGTGGAAGCATCAGGCAACATAGATGTACTTGTTTTTTTTGGTGTTTTTTTTAATTATTTTGTTTGTTTTAATGAAGTTTTTTTTTTTTTGTAATTTGTTAAGATCTCTTTCCAAAAGCAACAAAGTGATAATTGAAATAGGGAAGAGAGCCATAAAGATACACAACAAACCCTCCCCAAGAGCTTTTTAATACATGAGTAAAGATTTTTAAAGATCTCAGCACTGTTAACGGTTATTGTTTATTGAACCTCTTTTTTTTTTTTCCATGAAACAGTCCAACAGATTCCTTTTATTTATTTTTTTTTTTTTGGATTTGGTTACACGTACGTATGCTCAAATAGAAAATTTAAAAAAGTTTGAGTTACAAAAAATTAACCCATCTTGAAGAAAGAAACAAAAAAAAATAAAAATTTAAATTTTAAAAAAACAAGCTTTAAGATAAACACAAAAATTAAAATAAAAATAAATTAAAAAAAAAAAAAAAAAAAAAAAATACACACTCTGGGCTTGGTAGGTGTCCCTATATTACGTTCTATCTTGGCCATTAAACAACTTATACAAAACACACATTTTAAAAAATAAAAATAAAAAACTACGTTTAAGGCTTGAGCCAAATGTCGAAAAACTCCACATGTCGTTTCACATATGTTTTGAATGACTTTAATAATGATCAGAATCGAAAATCTACATTATCAACTTCAAACACTAATCATCTATTGTATTTAGATGTATTTATAGATGAACAAAAAAGATATATAAAAACAAAGTAGGTAATGTAAAAAAAAATTTTCAAGATGTATGACTGTTGTTTTGGAACCGTAGAGTTAAATCAGAAAAATGGCGTAGGAGCCGTTCTTTTGAGCCATAGGCTGTCTTTCAAAGACAACCTCAGTCTAAGATAAAAAAACAAAAAAAAAAAAAAAATTTATTCTTTGGTTGAATTTTCTTTAATTCAATAAGATTTAACTTTTTTTAAAAGAAATTGCTCTCTTGTAATTTTTGGATCTCTCTTTCTTGTTGGCAAAGTTTTTTTTTTTTTTTTTTTTTTGGGGGGGTCTCTATAGTGAGAAATCCTCCGACTATTGCCTTATTTACTGAGTCCTCTTGCGCAGCAACCTGAGGCATGGCACTATCAAGATGCATCTACCTTCTATACGCTGCCAATATAAGATAAAAATCTTTTAAAAGTCATCCAAATCTCTTCCAGTCTTTTTATTCTGGTTTTGGGACTGTAAGCATCATCATTCCTGATTTCCATAAAAAGGCCTCCACAATCTGGGGTTTGGTGGGGGGTTCAACCCAGCACCAAAGTTGTTAGAAATCTGTCTTCTGAACAAAATTTTAGCATGACCAAAGCTACAGATCTATCAAGAAGCTAAAGGATAACTACTAAAAGAGACTGAAAAAATTTAAAGGAATGACCTTCCTGCTGATCAATGTGGCCATAACTCGGTCTAAAGTGTGTGCCAGATTTACATCTATTAGTAGGAGTGACTTTTTGTCTTTAGATGGAAGAAAAATGTTTTGAAACTCACTCACAAAATGAAAAAAGTTTTTATGAATCCTGTAGGAGAAGTTGAGCTGTTATCTTGTTCACTAATGATTCCTGGAAACCCAGCTTGCCATCTGGTGAAGCTTCATCTAGATCCCAAATGTATCATCTGGGAGGATATGTTGAAGGTGTTGAAATAGTATTACTCAAAAAGTAGCGAAATAAGTTTGTCACCATTTTTCCCGAACTCTTGGTGTATCTATGTGCTCCTCTTTTATTAAATTTGTGTATTTGCACCGGGATACAAAATCTAGAAACCAGTTATTGGATAGCGATTTAAAGTTATCGGGTGAAAAACTACCATATTTCAACTTTTCAGCCAGTTATCTTATCTCAATTCTAGTCAAAGCAGCTTATTTTTTTCAAGCCAAATAAAAACTGAATACTCCTTTTTAAAAAAAATTTTTGCTCTTGATGATTTGAAAGAGCCTTCTGGTTTTCGTAAACTTCAGATCTGGGGTTTGCTTCATTGACCCTGCGCGGGTGAAAAGTGGAATAGGATACCCCTCCAAAATTCCTTACCAATTTGTCGTCTGGATTTCGTTTCATTTGGTAAAAAAAAAAAAAAATAGACTTTTACCGCCTTAATAAGTCAATTTTCAGTCATGTAACTATAAGAAAACTTGAAAAATAAGAATATTTTAGACCAATACATGTTTCTCATTTCAGTCAAAAAAATTTTTAGTTTTGAAGATTTGTTGAAAAAAAAAAAAGTGGTTTAACTTGAGAGATATTGTGACATGCATCTCAAGCCTATTTTTATTCATATATAATGCGTGTATAGTTTGTTTTTCTGAATACAAATATAAAATAAATTTACATAAAAAGAGGAAAGGTGGGCGGGGGGAAGGGGCCATTAAAATCCTTTAGATGGCGAGAAAAGAAGAAGACAAAAGAGAGTATAATGACTTTTTTTTGATAGTGAAACAGAGGTTGTTTTTTTTTTTTGGCACTTTGGATTGAAATTGACAAGTCTAAGGGTATTTCTTGTTGATAATTGTATGTGTATATTAAAGTAATCCAAAGTAGTTAAAGTGACAATGTGAAATGAAAAAAAAAAAATTCTAATTAAATTTAAAGCAAACACTGCTTGGCTTAAGCAGCATACAATCACTGTAGTTGCTCATCAATGTCCTTAATTTCCCGTTTTAAATTGACTTCCTCGACCGTCTTGACAAGCTCAGTCGTGCACTTGGCCATGTCAAACGAGATGCCCGCAAGACGCTGCTTAAAGTCCTTCTTTGGAATCGCGTGCTCATCGTAAATGGCACTATCTCCGTATAGAACCATCATGCGCTGACAACAGTTTTCGAGAGAGTCAACAATGTAAGCGCCATGCTCTTTGAGTTGCCAGTGCTTGGACTGGGACATCATGCCGCTGGTGGCCTCGATCATCGTGCGCACGCTGTCGGTGATGCTAGTGATGTTGGAGCGCAGCGTGTGGTAGTCAGCCGTGCCCTTGATGCCCGTCAGTAGCTCTTGGATCGCATCAATCACGCCGGCAGTCTCGTTTTCAAGATACTCCTGCAGCTCTATCACCGTGTTGTCTGCCAAGTTCTTGAAATCAAACTTTATGCTATGCGGTTCTCGAATATAGCTGCCGTAGCGGTTGCGGTTGCTCAGTGACGGTGAGAACTCGTCAAAGTCAATGCTTCGTGCGTCGCCCGGGCTCAGGCGGTCGTCGTCGTCGTTGCCGCCCTTGCCGTTGAGACTAGTACTGCTCAGATTGACAGAGGGAAGCTCGCGTGGCAACATCACAAACTCCTCGCCGTTCTCAACTACTACACCGCCACTCTCATTAGTAGGACCTGTCGGTGGCAACGGCTTGTTGTTGTTTGTATTATTGGTATTATGGTTAATGCCTTTCTGTTGTGTATGTTGCTGAGGTGCAGGCGACTCTGGCTTTGCTGGCGGTGGCGGCGGTGGTGCGGTTGGCCTTACTTTAACCAGCTTTACCAATTCAATCACCGCAGCCGACAAGTCAGCCGCAGCTGCATCGAGCAAAAACAAACTTGACATTCCGCCAGCAACCACAAAGTTGCGCGTATACGTGATCAGATTATTGGCCGTCACTGAAACCAGCCCTGTTGCCTGTGTGATCTCGCGCTGCAATTGTTCTACGTCTGGGTCCAGTTTTTTCAGCTCTGTTGAAGGTGCCGCTGCTACTTCTTGTGTCAGTGCCTTTGTTACTTGAACAACGCTGTGCAAGAATTGAATCTGGTGAGCGCTCTTGTCGGTGTCGCGCGAGGCAAGAACAAACTCGTCAACCGCAAGCTGGAAGGCAGCTACATCCACATCTGCCACAAGGCCATGCTCTGATAGAATTGTTTTATTGTCTGCAAACTTGTAACTGCTGCCATTGTACAGAGCTTCCGAGTTCAGCCCGTATGTCGACGCCCGCAAACTTCTGATCTCGGCTTTAGACTGTGTGTAGCGCTTCTTCCAATCCTCAATCTCATTCTTAAGCGCATGAATCTGCTTGGTTGCATGCTCAGAGTTCCAACTAGACTGACTGTCTGTCAGGGAGCGCATTTCCTCCAAAAAGGCTGCGGCTTCTGATCGTACTTTGTCTGTCATCCTCTGGTGTTCTTTAAGTTCCTGTTCCATCAGTTTGTACTTTTCCATAAGGTCTGGGTCAGACTGCGAAACATTTACTGCAGATGTTGACCGCGACATTGAAGACGCCGCAGCTCCTGTTGCTGCAGCACCAGCAACTGCTATCAGTGATCTCGCTTTAAGATCAGAGTCAGCATGATCAGATGCCAAACTTGATGAAGATGATGCTGTGCCGCTTAGAACGACAGTCCGTTCTCTCTCTTGACTCAGTTCTTCTTGCAACGTGTTGATCTGTTGCTCCTTTTCCGTGAGAAGCTCTTCGAGCGCAAGAATTCGGCTGTGAAGAGAATCGCTGGCTGCGGCGGACATTGCGCTAGCACCGGCAGCAGCAGCCCCGGTCGCAGAAATTGCCGGACTATCCCTGTCGTACGCAGCTGCCTGGCTCTTTTCCTTAAGTTGTTCGTGCTGAATCTGTAAGTTTGCAAGCGCACGCTGCTGGCCTTCAATTTCATTAAGATAGTTATCGCTTTGAGCTGTAAACTCACGTTTGGTCATCTCAAGCTCTTTGATAGCATTATCTTTAGCCAGCTCGACCTGAACAATCATCTCGTGCAAATGCCCATTTTCTTCAACAAGCGTATCCTTTAACGACTCAGATTCAGCCAGTTGTTGCTCAAGCATAGTAATATTTTCATCCAGCCTAGTGCCCTCACCTATGAGTAGTTGAATTTGCTCGTCCTTGTCGCGAAGCTGGGACTCAAAACCGTCAATATTATCGTCATTATTACCAGAGCCCATATGATTACCGTTAGTGCCCGTGTTGTTATTTTGATGACTGTGCTGTGAGTCGTACAAAGGAGACGAAGAAGCGCCATCATGCGTACCAATGTAGTCGCTGTTGTGGTCAACCGAGCGTGAAGGCGGCTCGTTTGAATGTGAACCCATGTCTGAACTTGTCAAAGCCGACGATGAGCGAGGAATTTCTATCTGGTGTGCGTGTGGGTTGTTAAAACTAGCCTCATCATAAATTTCAGATGCATCGTCGTCGTCAGTATCTTCCACAAGCGTCGATTTTGTAGGTGTCAACATGGAGGTCTGTAGTAGAGTGTTATTAGGTGATTTGAGCGGGCTCTCAAGGCTGCCCATGGTCATGTTGCCGTAGCTTGTGTCATCCGGCGAGGGGTTGACATTAAAGTGATTGATGTTTGAGTTTGGAATCACAATAGATGGCGGAGTCGGTCGATTGTTGAAACCGCCCAGATCTTGTGTAACTGTGTGCTCTGAATCATACCTGTTCATTTCATTGCCTCCGTTTATAGTTTGTGTATTGTCATCATTTAGCTCTACGTTATTAGATCTAGGGATATTTGATGGAGTGGCGGCTGCAATGCCGGTTGAGGTCGGATCTTGGTTTTGGCCGTCAACGTCATTTTCTGCTGGATCGTAGAGTTGCTCGGACGGCGCTTTTCGCCGCTCAATCTCGTACAGCATATCGAATACTAGATCCTTAAATCTCGGATCCTGAAGCATGTAAAGCTTTTTTCTAGCCTGATTCCGTTTCGGGTGAAGCGATTCCAAAGGCGGCAAAAAGTCTCCCTCCGGTGGGTTAGTCAAACGACGGTTCATCTCATCATGAACATCTGTAGTAAGTTCATAAAACTGGACTGGTGAAAGACGCAGTAATTTCATTTGTGCTTTGTTGGCAGAAGCTTGTTTTCTTCTGTTGTAGAACTCCTCGTTGGGGGTTTGGATAAACTTGCGAAACCCATCGTAATACTGTGCCATGACGGCATCGTTATCAAAGGAATCATAAGTGTTGCTCATGATGATCGTGGGTGCTGCGAGCTTCCCAGTGGTTTTTTTTTTTTTTTTTCAACTAAGGATTGGAGCTTATAGTGAGAAATAGAAGTAGTCGGGAAGATAAAAGCCCGGCTTTGGTGAATTAAGGAGTCGCTGTCTTTTTCTATTTTTGTTGCTGTTCAAAAGCGAACATCATAAAATAAAAATTAAAATTAAAAAAAAATTAAGTAAAACATCAAAAAAAATTATTTTTGATCATAAATAAATGTATAAAGAATCTTAGAGTAAATTTTAAACTTCCGCCCGGTCGTTTGAAACGAACGCTAACGCTGAGCCACCCGCTTTTGTTAAGATCTGTTCAGTTAAGTTATAATTTTAGTTGGAGTCATGGTTATAACTTCATACAGTTGGGTGTGTTTGCACTGGGACTAAGGACTTCAACACCAGGAAAACTGTTACCACAGTGATCGACCAAGTCTCAAAGCGTAGGGCACAAATATTGAATTTTCTAAAACAGCAACAACCATCAAAGGGCAAAAGTCGCCGCGGACATTGACGCACCGACCAGTATATATTTGTAATTTATAAGTGAAACTCATTGACAGTTCAGGAGTGGAATTTTAATTTTTTTTTTTTTTCATTTTTAAAAGAAGTTTACAGTAAAAAAAAAAAGACATAGATAGAAAAAAATAATGATAATAATAAAATAAAAATGAAAACCGTTACAATACAAAATGACAGGTCTGTGCGTTAGCCGTGCCTAAAACGCGCTCCGACTAGTCGTAGTCTTCGCCATCATCTGATAGCACAATTCTCAGTCGGTGGCTAGACGGCAGCTTTGGTAGCACTACAGCAAGGCAAGCGACGGAGTTAATTACAAATGTAGTCAAGTCGTATCTGCTATAGTGTGTTGATACCAGGAACAAGCCAACTGGTACGCCTAGCAGAAACTTCTTTGCAGGAGTGTACTGATCGCCATCGTCAATCTGCTCCCACATGGTGAGCGAGTCGTAGGCGCCAGCGTTGAACTCGAAAGGAACGCCAGTTACATAGTGAAACATGATATAAGAGCCAATAACATAAGTTAAATTGGTCAGTGTCCAACTAAACTCTTGCGACGCAGTCGGAATCATGTCGTAAAAGACTTTGAGTAATGCAATAATGACAATGTGAATAATCCAAGCGCCCTTTGTGTTGACCCAATTAGCATTAAGATTTGGCAGTGACTTTTGGTCGCTAAGCTCTTCGATAGTCTCTGGTTCGACATGCGAAATGATACTTGAAGAACGTCTCCGCCGCTTGTTTTGCTCGGCAGAGATGGTCGGTTCTAAAGCAGACATTGCTGGATCAACATGTTTGGGCAGCTCAGTGTATTCAACGTGTTTCGTGGTGCTCATTGATATTGTGATGGCGTGAAAAAAAAAAGTGGTAAATGTACTTGTAAATATGTTGCTAGGTTATTCTGATGGGAGGGGTATGGTGATGTGTCTGAATGGTGTGAAAAAAGATAAAAAGAAGAAAAAAGAGAAAAAAAGAAGAAAACATTTTCTATTTATTGACATTCCTGACTTTTTTTTTTTTTTTTTTTTTTTTTTTATTAAAAAAAGGATTGTAAATTAGCCAAAGTCCAGAGCCTAGTGGAGACAGACACAGAGTCACTCTGTCTGTCTTTTCTAGTGTCCTATATTTAAATCACCATCTTCAAAGACCGTGCTACAGAATAGGTGCGTTTCCATAAAGTAGAAATCGTCGCGTCTGGTCCCTGCGCATGCCCGCCGTTGACGCAATTATGTGTGGAGCGGCAGAGAAACCACGCATTCTCTGAACGTAAACTTTCAGGAGAAGGAGGCTCTGGTTGTTATTTCATTTACTACGGTCTTTAATAGACAGTTTTTCAGCCGCTGTTGTTGTCTTCGTTTGTATATTTTTCCTTTCTTTCCTCCCCAGGACACACACTGTTAGACGGTTCTGAATCGCAGACGGTCATTTGCAGCTGACGCATGACACAAGCTCAGGTCAGTGATGAGTAATCTTCGATCTGTAAGGGCGTTTTATTAAACCAGAAGGCGGGTTTTAATTCGAATGTGATTCTGTGAATTCAAATGAAATCTGAAGCGTTCTACGGTCAGAGTCCGAGGGGGAGAGGGGGAGGCGCAGTACTGGTGGGCACTGCAGGTCCACAGAATAGTGTGATGTTAACGGCTCAAGCGCTTCCAGTGATGATGTGGTCCATTTAGTCACCTCAATGATTTTTTTTTTTAATTTTCTCCAAATGTCATTTAGTACTGTAGCTGCATCATATCAGGGTTGGTTTTAATAGGCTCATAGATCCTGTCATTGCTACTTCTGTCAGTGGCGACAGTTGGGAAAAACGATCTGACTCGAACTTTACTACTCTCTATGTTTTCAAACCTTTGAGCCGAGTTGCTTTAGATCGCCACCAATTACCATCATTAACTTACACTGGTTGTCGGAAGAAGCGTTGAAGAAAAAAAAAAAAAGGTCCTTGTTAGTCCAACCGGCGTTATTAAAGTATCGTCACGGGGCCTTGATTACGTAGTTTAAGATTTCCTTGTCTAAAACTTAGGATCGCAGTGGGTTGCTACGGTTAGTCGGTATTAACAGCGACCACACAAAGACTTACCGTTTTGACACTACCATCGGTATCTTTTTTTTTTCAGGGCTCCAACAGACTTTTGCTTGCTCGATCATAGCAGTCAAGATGTAATCATCCCGGGGGCCCCCACCACCACTAGTACAGTGACTGGACAAAGTTCAGCGATAAGCAACAAGAATCGATTAGCTTATGTCACCAAGCACTTAACTGTAATTTCGTTTTTATCTACCTAGAAAACTCAGGTTCTTACCCGTAGCTATCTCAGTGTGCTGTCATGACTTAAAATTACTAATGATCTACATGAATTGCTGGTTTCGAGAGCATTTTTTTTTCTTCTTTTACATGGTGGTGATTCCAGCAATAATTTATGTTGATTATGTTAGCAACTGCAGAAAACAAAACCCCATGTTAGCTTGGCATCATTAATGAGTCCTTAGACAACCACCTAAGATTAAGTGGCGTTTTAGACCCCACGAAAAAAAGATCACCATTTGAAGACTGTCGTTGTTTTTGGTTTTTAATTTTGGTCAATATGAAATTTTCTTGAAGCCACTTGGCCATGATAATTTCTAGGTCAAACCTCTCAAGTTTGTATTATTGAACTCTATCAAATCTTTTTGCCAAAAAAATTTAACATTTTTTTTAGTTTTTTTTTTTTTTTTTTTGATTTTTTTGGCAATAAATGGCTCAAGATTCTGCCTGAGCTTAAATGAGAACCATACAACTAAATTTTTTGAAAAAACACAAAAAATTAAAAAAAAATTTTAAAATTAAAAAAAAAAAAAAAATCCAAAAAAAAGTTTAAAATTGCTTAATTTTCAATGTTTTCACTGATTAAAATCAAGTTCTTTTTGTGATGCGGTTGAAATTTGGTACCCTAATTCACAATAAAGTCAAAAAAAAAAAAAAAAAAAAAAAAAAACTTAAATGACCATCATAAAATAGCTCAACGTCATGTGAAACTTAGTATCCCCAAAGTCAAACGTTAATTGTTTTACACTAAATTTAGTCCACCCTTTTTTTTTTTTTGGAATTTTTTAATTAATTTTTTTTTAGGGAAATAAAAAAGGGTTGGGACGCGCATTCTATAGATTCATAACTGATTTTTCTATTGTGAAAGTGATTCTTGTAGTCAGGTTTTTATTTGCCTCAATGTTTCATTTCAACTGTTTTTTTTAAAAAAAAAATATAGTAAGATTTCAATTCTCATTGCTGTTGTTTTTGAAAAAAACAGATTTGGTCTTTGCAAGGTCTGAATCAGAACAGAGTATAATACTGTCAAGGTTCTCCACTCTGGTGTTCACACCTCAGATCTGTCAAATCCAAGACTTAACAAAATTTCATAGATTTCAACTAAACTAAAACGCGTCAAGTTTAAAAAAAATTTATTTATGACAAGTTCCCTTTAAGTCTGGTACATGCCATTTAGTATGTACACATATGACGTTTGAAAACATTTCTACACTCTTACTTGATTCTCTCCACGCCATGCATTGTGCTTGGAGTTAAACTTGGATGCTCTTCAAATTTCTAATATTTGTATATGTGGCTTTTTTTTTTTTCTACTTCGTAACAGTGTTAGAGGTTCAATATGTTAAATTAGGAAATTTTTTCTTGCTTCAAACTCTTCATTAGTGAGCCTCACCAACGAATCAAAGATATCGTTTTTATTTTGTTTGGTTGCTGTTTGATGTTTCTTTTTTTGTTTTGTTGCTTTGGGCTATGCTAGGGTTTTGAATGTAGGGTTGTTGCGTTCTAACCGACACTGCAAATTAACAATCCAAAAAATCATGCAACGGAGCTCAAATTTAACGTTGATTCTGCGAAGCAGTCAATAATTCATAGAAATGCTACAAGAAAAAGTTAAAAAAATTTTAAAAACAAGTACTCGTACGATTTGAGTAGTAAGGCTTAATTTTTTTCTGAGTAAGTTTTGTCAGCTAGATTGCTGGTTTGCTGAACTGCTCACACGACTTTAGCGACTTCATTTTGCTGTATATTCTTTTAAACTTATTACATGCATTCGTTTAGATTGTTTTTTTTTGAGAAACTTTTTTTTTTTTTTCAGACGAATTAAAATACTTGTGACATATCACAACAGACTCTGCAGACTTTTTTTTCTCTCTCTCTTAACAGACCTTGGCCTCGTAAATGCTTTGAACAAGTTGTTAAAACTACGCATTTGCCTTTTTTTTTTCATTCTTCGTATTTATAAAATAACTATTCTTCATCAAGCCATGTGGGCAGTCCTAGAAGAGTGAAAAAAAATCCCTAAAAGCGAGCTCCACAACCAACCCAAAAAAAAAAAAAAAAAGTTTTAAGTCAGTTAGAGACATCTGAGCGCGCGTGCTTTGTACCCTGCAGAGCGTGCCTGTCAGCCTGAAAGGAAAGGTTTTTTTTTAACTCATCCAAAAATCGGGGTCTTGTATTTTTTTTTTCTCTTCGATCCTGGGTGTACATAGTATCTTAATCTATATTAGAGAGAGCATTTACAACCCATTAAAAATATTTCACTATGAAAAAAAAAAAAATTAATTCGATTTCATGGCCACAAAACTTGAGACTTAGCACCAAACAATAGTTTGTTCAAGTTTGTTTTATTTAAATTTTTTAATTTTTTTGAGCCCTTGCTTAATACAAGTTCCAACTCTCATCCACCCAAACACATAATTACACAAAATTAGAATCAAACGACAAAGTCTAAACCTTCCCGTCTCCCAGGCTCTAGTCTCTTTACAATTAAGATGTGGCGAAAGCAGCACTCACCACCCAAAAAAAGATCTTGCAAACAGTAAATTAAAAAATATTCAAAATGTAAAAAGTTAGTTAAAAAAATACTCAACAATATGAAAATGAAAAAATTTAAAAAAAATTTAATCAAAAAAAACAGTTTATTGTCACCACTTTGGTTTGCCTAGATTTTGGTTTTTTTTTATCTCCTCCTAATGTACAGCCTGTTTTCACCTCAAAGGAAACTAAAAAAAATTTTTTTTCATGACAATGGAAGCTTTTTAAAATACTTGTAAAACAACTAATTCTTATTCAAATTTAATTATAAGACTATTTTTATAAAGCTGATGCTTTTTAGTTTAATATTTGGTGTACCATCCTTTAGCCGATTTTACTGCCACAAGCCTTTTTTTCACTGATAAGATAAGTGACTTGATTGTGTCTTGATCAATAGCATCCCATGTTTCACGCAGCCACTGACAGACAAGTGCTCTGTTGG
>JAKVQX010000740.1:0-11459 GCA_030463015.1 Geotrichum citri-aurantii
TTAAAAGCAAGTGCGGTTTTTTTTTTTTTTTTTTTTTTTTTTGATCAATCCCTATCCGTCTGGCAGAACTATTTGCGCGCAAAATAAAAGTCAAGCCTTTTCGTTGCCGTGTTGCTTTTGGTGGTCCGATTCGGTCCTGTGGATGGCACCTTCACTGCTGCCGAAGTAATAACAGGCTTACGCGGCACAACACCTGTGACGGCTACATTCAGCAGCTGGAAGTGGATTGGTCCTGTGTTTGTAAGACTGAACCCATGGCTCACGCACAATTTGTGAAGCATTGGCACTACCAACGAGTACCGCATGCTCTCGGCGAGCTTCACGATCTCGCCGTCTGTATCGAAATCCGGCAGCTTGTAGAACGGCGAAAACGACGTGAGCGTATGTGAATGTGACACTCGGCTTCGCAAATTGCTTATCGATGTCGACACTCGTACCGTAAGACGCAGGACCGTCGGAAAACCCAGCCATGCGCCATCGCTGTCAATCAGGTCCGTCTGGAGCTGTCGCAGCAGCGACTCCAGCAATGGCTGCAGCGCCCGCTCTGCAAGCGCAATTGACGTCAGAGACTTGAACGTGTTCTCAATCGACACCTGCTTCTGCACGCGGCTGGTCTCCCGCACCGGCGTGTCGTCTATGCCCTGGAGCAGCGCCCACAACTTATCACCCTGCCCCGGCGGGTACAGTTTAATAAACTCCAACTTGTCGTAGTGTGCAAACACGGTCCCGACCAGCAAGTCAATGTCTTTTTTCTTGCTATCAAACCCCATGGCATTTTGAAGAGTCTGCAGCGACTTGGCCCCAAAATAAGGAACTTTTCGCACATGGCACGTTTCCATAAATTTCTGCTCAGCTGATGATACTAGTATTGTAAGTCCACCGGGCTTGTGCATTGATCCAATCATTTTTGCCAGCGTTTTGTTGGTAGCCACCCCAATTGAGCATGAGTAGCCAAGCCTGAGCGAAATCCGCAGCATCAGCTCGCGTGCTATGTGACTTGCAATGTATAGTTTGAAATCAAGATAAAATTCAGCTGGATCTGTGGATTCCGTCTGCAGAAACGCCGGCATCGCTACGCCGTGCTCTACAGGGAAGACGTGTGCCGGCGCCTGAAAAAAAAAGTCTTCGCACAAAAAACTTGTCTCCATCGACTGTCTCGCGCTTTCCTCCGTGTAGTCGTCATAAAATTCATTGAATTCCTCATCATCAGACAACACTGGCGCCGCAGACGCAGTCAGACTTAGCCGGACTCCCTGATCTAGCCCGTCCACAACCTCTTCACCCAGCCCCTTGAATAGCACGTCAGCCTCGATCAGCGCGTTCAAATTATTATCCACAAGCTCTGTTACGTCAATCCACATCTCCTCAAGGCCGAGCCGCTCGATAGCGCAGTTGGGCAAAACCGACTTCACAAACTTCCACAGTCGCTTGCCTTGCGCGCGGTACGACGCCAGGCTTTCGCCGTTAACCAACCGCACGTGCGGGTGAGCGCGTACCGCCGCCGCCACAGACCCTAGTTTTTGCAGCCCAAGTGCCCGCGCTGCATACGACAGAGTCGAAATGCAGTCCTTTTGGAAAACAATGAATGGCACGCCGATAAGTGTTGGATCGCGTTTTTCCTCCACGCCGCAGTAGAACGCGTCAAAATCAATAGCCAAAATTACTCGTTTGCCCATGACGCGCACCACCCCTTTTATCGATCAAATGAATAAAAAAAAGTGAAATTTTTTTAAAAAAACGTTACAATTTTAAATGATTCAAAAAGAACCAACAAATTAAAGTGTGAAAATCTGGAAACTGAAAGTAAAATTACTGTATTGAGATGGAAGCGAGACAATGTGGGTTAGGTCAATTGTCCGATAGAGGTCTGTGGACTTTTACCGGTTGGCACAGTGTGTTTGACGACAGTGCGATCCTCTTCCACCAACCTCCTTTTTTTTTTTTTTTTTTCCTTCCTCACTCTCTTTCTCTTTAACCCCAACAACCACAACCAATTCTCTCCAGAATCTAGCCAACTTTCTCATTTGACGGCTAAAACTACATATTTATTGGATTAATAGGAAGAATTTCTCTATCTGCTATTACTACTACCGAATCTGTGCTCAATAGAATTTACAGACGACCGCCACTCATATCAATACTATGGCTCCCCGCAAGAAGGCTCTCCTTAAGGTCATCATCCTTGGTGACTCCGGCGTTGGCAAAACGTCGCTCATGTAAGTTCAACCGGTCTTATATTTTGGTTTTTTTTAAATAAAATTTGGAAAGCACAATCTAACATAATCATAGGCAGCAATTCGTCAACAAAAAATTCACAGGACAGTATAAGGCCACAATCGGCGCTGATTTTCTGACAAAAGAGCTGCTGCTAGACGACCGGAAAGTGACTTTGCAGCTGTGGGATACGGCTGGACAGGAGCGGTTTCAATCGCTCGGTGTTGCGTTTTACCGTGGCGCTGACTGCTGCGTGCTAGTGTACGACGTGAACAACGCCAAGTCGTTCGAGACGCTTGAGGTCTGGCGTGACGAATTCCTGATCCAGGCGAACCCCAACGATCCAGAAAACTTTCCCTTTGTGGTGCTGGGCAACAAGATTGACGTTGAAGACAATAAACGGCAGGTGCCCAAGAAGAAAGCGCAGGCATACTGTGCGAGTAAGGGCAATCTGCCATACTTTGAGACGAGTGCAAAGGAGGCTGTAGGTGTTGAGCAGGCATTTGAGGTAATTGCGCGTAACGCTCTTGCCCAGGAGGAGGCCCAGGACTTTCAGGAGGATTACGCGGACGCAATTAACATCCAGCTAGATAATGACCAGCAAGGCTGTGCTTGCTAAGCGCCCCCACCTTATGGTTCTTTATGCAGTCTTTCTTCTTTTTCTTCTTTTTTTTTATTACTATCTATCTTTTCACTTTTATTCAGTATCCGTTGTGTGTTTTCTTTCATTGCTTTTACCCCCCTCACGGTTTTTTTTTTTTTTTTTAAAACCTCTATTTAATTTGTTAATCCTTTTTTTTTGTTGTCGTTGTTGTTGTTGCTTGATTTGATCGGCTGGGAGTAGTTTTTACGGTTTTGCTAGAGATGTAATCCTGTGTTCAGATTGCACTTGTTTTTTTTTTTTTTTTTTTGATCCAATCTTCATAAGTTTACTCTTTGTCAAGAAAGCAACGCACAAAAGCCTTTCAATAATAAAAGTTATGCTCTGTAGCTGATGAAGGCCATTTATACTCTCTAGTCTGACAATTACCACTAATTTGAACCACTGTGCTATCTTGTTGATGAATGCTAATAATCCAAACAAATGTAATAAAAAATTTTATACATGTAAATACTATAAATAACATTTTTAACCGGTGATACTGAGCACAGACACCACAGATTCAAAACCCACTGCGCCTTTATAAAGGCATCATTTTCAGAAATGAAATTTGGGTTTTAGAACTGCTTGGCCCACCTTTCCTGGCCCCACTCGAGCCGCCACTGCGACCCCGACCAGCTGTCGACCCCGACCGCTTATAAGTGCGCTTACCAGTACCTGTTCCGGTTCCTGTTGCTGATGTAGATGTGTTGCGCACGCGCGATGTAAATCGCGAGCTACCGCCACGGTTGTATGTCCGTTTCGCTGGTGCCCCGCGTGATGCTGATGAAGAAGCCATGTTCGATGAAAAGTATGGTGACTGCTTGGGATCTTTTGCTTGGTGCTGTTGTAGTGAATGTACTTGATTTTGGGGCTGGCTGCTGCGTTGCTCTCTCAGTTTAACCAACTCCGCCCGAAAATACATATAGAAATTCTCAACCTGAGTCGGCGAAATCTGAGGTAGGTTACTGAAAACCTCTACGTCTACTGGTAGTATGCGCGCCATTTCTCGAAGCGTAATGTTAGAGCATATGTCCGTGACGCTCGACATGCCAAAGTCTTTCTTAAGTTGCAGCCGCTTTAGTTCGAGTTTGCCGTAACAATTCTCTTCAAAATCAAAATTATTCAACGACGAATTGGGCAGCGAACTAGTCGGAGTAGACAATGAGACAGTTGTCTTGGCTTTGACAGTTGTAGTTGTGGATATTGTTTTGCTTGTGACAGTCTTGCCGCGAGTGGCCTTACCCTTAGAAGTGTCACTGACACCCGACCGTGACGCTGGTCGAGAATTAGCAGCTGCAATTACAGGATTGAACATCATTGTTACCCTCATTGCGCCTGACATGACCCTGTACCCTTCTTTGCCGCGTTTTATGTATGTACTTGAAAAACCACCCTTGACTTTTGCGTACTCTTCAAGAATGTTCTCTGTAAGCAAGTGATGAAACATGCGTTCGACTTCTGTCCTGTCAAGGTTTTTGCCAACACCATAGTTTTGAGCTTTATCCAAACCCTTGTCAAGAAACCGCTTTGCACGCGTACCGCGATAAATCTCAATACAACTGAGCAGAGTGACATTGCCTTTCTGAACCGAATATACCAGTTCCACAATTTCCTTGGCACGCTGTGAAACGTCTCGAATCTCTTTTACCTGATTACTGCCAAAGCGACAGTTGTCACAACCCCCGCGGCACAACCGAACATCAAAAGTCTCGTTGAAGTACTGTAAAACTTGTTTTCTTCGACAGTCCGTCGAGTTCTGGCAGTATTGAACCACCCGATTTAGCATCTCCTTGTGTCGAGCCTTGGTCTTAAAATCCAAATTTTCATCTTTTTGAATCATCGTCTGAATAGTACGCGCATCTCGAAAGTTATAAAACAGAATGCATTCCGACGGTAAACCATCTCTACCAGCTCTACCTGTTTCTTGGTAATATCCTTCCATGTTCTTTGGAAGCGTGAGGTGAAACACAAAACGAACATCAGGCTTGTCAATACCCATACCAAATGCAATTGTTGCGCAAATAGCTTGTAAAGTACCTTTTTGCCAGGCTCTCTGGATTGATTCTCTTTCTTCAGGAGAAAGCATGGCATGATAAAAAGCAACATTGAGACCAGAGTTTTGCAGGACTTGCGCAGTTCGTTCACATAAATTCCGTGAGTTACAGTAAATGATACCACTCTGGTTTTTAAACTTATTGCTCATGAGGTCAACCATTACATTATTGACATCGCTAGATTTCTTTTGGACTTCATAGTAGAGGTTGGTACGATTGAAGCTCTGTTTCAAGAAAGTTGTGTTATCGCTTCGCAAGCAGTTGAAAATGTCAAGTCTGACTTGCTCGTTAGCAGTGGCAGTAAGAGCCATGATAGGCACGCTTGGATAATCAGTCTTCAAATTCTCCAGTAGCTTATAATCTGGCCGGAAGTCATGACCCCATGAACTAACACAATGTGCTTCATCGATGACAATTCTGGCAAGCTCATTGCGGTTTGCTAAAGCTACCAATGCATTACGTAGCTGATAACTACTATTTAACATCTCTGGGGAAATGTACAACAAAGTGATTTTTGTATTGAACAGGTCGTCAAAAACTCGATTTCTGTCCTGCATCTCCAGCTTGGACGAAAGCATTTCACTGGAAATACCCTTGTTCTTCAAAGATTGCGTTTGGTCCTGCATAAGTGAAATTAACGGAGAGACGACAATGGTAACACCCTTGGTTTTTCCTGTCGTGACAAGAGCAGGTAACTGGTAGCACAGTGATTTGCCACCACCTGTCGGCATAAGAACAAAAACGTCTTTTCCAAGGAGGGTTGCATTGATGGCATCAAGCTGGTTACATCTAAAATCATTCAACTTGAACGTTCCCTTGAGAACTTTTCTAACTTCAGCAGACCAAGGATATTCTTTGTTGGAAACAATGTTAGGAGCAGACACTTGAGTCATTTTAAAACCCTGAGGAGAGCTAGGAAGAGGGTTGAATTCCGGTTCAGGCATATTAATAAAGTCTTGTATTTCAACATCAGAAGATACAATCTCCATTCCTGGAGAACTGTTTGGCATTGCTTGCTGAATAGCAGCCGTATGTGAAGAAGGTGGAGTGGAAGGGTTTGGTGGAATATAGTCTTGGTCTTCAGCAATTGCCATGTTTGTGAAGTCGTCATCGGCGAAATCATCGTCAATAAAATCGTCAAGAAGATCATAGTTGTCAACTTCAGATCTGCAATCTAGATCATCTTCATCTATTGGAAAGCTATCAATAACATCGTCATTATCACTACGCAAATTGGAATATTCGTCACTTCGTGCGGACTTCATTGGAGAGTCTACAATTTCTTCAACTTGAGAGTTCAATTCATTTCCATCTTTCTTGAAGGGAGAATCAAATACCCCATCTTCAGCCATCGAGTCAAAATCATCCTGAACAGAAATTTCTTCCTTGTCAATCTTAGCAAACGACCCCACTGGTAAACAATTAATGTCCCCAAGTGAGTTTTGAAAGAAAGAATCACGATTCTTAACAGGTCGTGAAATAGACTTAACCACAGGAAACTTTGTTTCAGAAGAAAAACCATCATCATCATCAAAATCCAGGTCAGAAGTTCCTAAGTCGTCGAAAGAGTTTGCATTGTCCGGCATCGCTATCTTTGAATGAACTGACCTGGGAGACGCAGGCATAGAAACTGTTGATCTAGAGGGTCCATCTATCATGTCTTTGTACATAATAATATCGTTCTGAATGCTTTCTATACTGGCTTTTGTTGTTTTTGGAATTGATACTAATGATTGGTCTAATAATGAGGTTAGAATCGAGATATGCTTTTTCTGCAATTCCATAATTTTGGTTGTATAATGCAATGTGGAAGGAGTCCCAGGCAGAGAGGCTTCAGAAAGACGTATCGACTGAGATATAGCAACCGGTTGTGGAGATGGCTCTTTAGGCGGTCGAACTTCTATTGGTTGCCCTTTTAAACTCCTAGTTCTCGATGATATCACTCTTTGTGGGTGATCCTTCAGTGCTTGCACTTTAGGTTCAGCTTCTTTCTTAGGTATATCCAATGCAGAAGGATCTAAGTCATCCCAAATCTCATTATCGTGATTTTTGTTCAGGTTTGTTTTTAAAGTATCGTGAACCTCTGTTTTTGGTTGTTCAATAGATGGCTTAGCCGCAGAGACGGATGTAATATTTGTGATAGATCTCAAAATAGGATCGGATTTGCTAACTGGGTTTTGTGCATGTTCATTAGAGATTATGTCGTTAAATTCTTCGTCGTCAAAATCATCATAAAAGCTGTCTGAAGTGATCAAAGTTTTTGGCTTTTTTCGCGCACCCTCATCATTTTCAGTGGCATTTCTTTTAACTGACTTGGAGGGGCTTTCCTGGATTTCTACATCATCAGTCAGATCAACTATGCTGTTGGGTGCTCTGGAAGCCTTAAGTGTACCTAAACGTGTGTCAGTTGAAAAATCTTATCAAAAAAGTACTGATCATACCTTGTGCTTTTGAAGAAGCTAATGCACTATTGCTTGTATTTGTGTCAGCATTATTACTATTGCTAAACATGAAAGAATTGATAACGTTATCTTTTCTAGTGAGCGAAGGCTTCGAACTTTCAACAGGCATATTGCTTGGCACTAGTCTGCTGGTATTGGCTGAAAATGTTTTAGTGTTAACTGGAGAGACAGGTTCATCAAGATCATCACTGAATGCAGCTCCAATAGAAGAAAATAAGGCAACACGAGAAGTAGACACCGAAGTGAATCGGTTGCTTGACCGAGCTGTTAAAGCTACCGACTCCTTGCTAGGCGGCACGTAACTAGGAATATTAGTTTTGTTTGCCAGCACCTTGTCGATATTTGATTTGAGATTTGTTTTGCATGTCATGCTCGCATTTTATCAAAAAAAAATTCTCTTAAAAAGATTTTCTCTAGAGTAAGGATTGAAAGCGAGTAGTACTGGTGATGTGAATAATGATAAAACGAAAAAAAAAAAAGGTTTTGTTTAAAATCAGTGTTGTTGAGGCAGCAGTGGTTCAAGAGGGAGGGAAAAAAAGTGTGGGAAGAAAGAAAACTATCACAAACCAAATGTGACGCGTTTCGAGACAAAAAACGTGACTTCGTGTTGTTAACGTTCCTATCACGTGATTTAATTAAAGCGTGAGGCTGTATTTTTTTGATTTTTTTAAATTTTTAGGCTGAATAATATAGTAACTGTGAGGTAAAGTTATTTAAGACTTTTACAAAAGTTCTTTTTAAAAGCCGCTTTTTTTTATCACTTTACTAAGATAAATGTCTTAAGATTGGTTACAGACCTCTTTTTTCTTGACTCGTTTATCACACAAGTAGTTATTTTCATCATAATGTTACAAAAAAATTTCAGCTCGTACATATTGAACAGAAATTAATTAGCTGTAAGTTGTTCTAACTTCAAAAAAGTTGAGTACTGCACACAAAAACAATATAGTAAAAGATACGCCAAGAAGAGATTGATAAAAAAATATGTCTTTAAGAGACTTAATATAGTTTTCTTAACGCGCGCAAGTGGTTTCTGTTTTTGATGGTGCCAGGTTCCACACGAATTGTTCCATGTGCCAAGGAAAACCTGACACACATAAAAAAAACCAGTAAATCGAAATCAGAGATTGACTAACAAGCTGTTCAAATCAAGCGAACCACCAACATAGAAGTTGCGGTAACAAATCTAAGGATTAGATTATTGCTCTGAGGCCCCTCTTTGTAACAAGTAGGACTTCTAGATCAAGTTTTTAGTACATTTTTACGTTTAATTAAAGTTGTTTACCCAAAAAAAATTATTTAGTCAATTTTTTCAGTTAGCCATAAGTTTGAAAATGAATTGTGCAGATTAGTAAAGTTTTTTCAGATATTCGTGGTAGTAACTTATCAGAAAATTGGATGTGTTAAATTTTTTTCTTAAGCTCGCAGACAAATCTGAGAAAATGACTTGTTGCAATCAAATATGGAAACTTGTAACGTTACGATTTTAACGCCGTTGTCGTGCGAGTTTTTTCAAGGCAGCCGTTTTAAGTCAGTGTCTTTATAATTTTTAAATTTATAATAATTTTTCTCCTTAACTATTGAGAAATTTTTGTTATTGTGAGAACGGTTAAAAAGATTGGTTAGTTGTTATACCTGTGACACACGTAACTTAAATTATAGATAATTTGGCAATAGATGGAACAAATGAAGTAGAACTGTGAAAAACGCAGACCCTCAATAGTTGAGCAATTTTTTTTGCTATATATAAGATTTGTGTAAGATTTAAACTAGCTATGAACACAATAAGATCTTGCTAAAAGTTAAGCTACAAGTTTGAGGAATTTATAATAGTTTTTGTTGATTAGTGAATGTTTGACGCCATCGAAGTGAAATGAATTATATAGTGAATGGCGCAGCCCCGCTAATAGGGTTAATTCTTGTTGTATTGATGTCTTCTTTGTATAATGTAAAAAATAGTTTAAGGATAATAAACTGATTATAATAATAATAATTAGTGAATGTGTTTAAAACAGCTGTGAATAGAAGGGTCATCTCAATTTGACGCCACATGGTAATGTCTTAAAATGACTGCCTTATGTGGGGATTTTTCTCACTGTGGTTTTTTTTTTTGGATAACGGAATAATTATGAGAATTTATAGAACAAATGAAATAGAAAATATAGAGCAGACAACCCTTTCACTTTAAGTAAAAAAAAAATTAACACAAGCAACTAACTAACAAAAACAACGCATCATTAATAGCTGGTACGGCTGAACTAACCATTAAAGAAACTGACCCGTTGGGCTTTTAAAGTGTAGAATAACTCAAACTTAGCACTAACAACAAAGATTTTGGCGAGTGAATTATTTACTTTGAAAAAAGAAAGGTCAACAAAAATTGTTCAAACTGCAAACAACAAAAGCTCGAAATTGTGCAACAAATCATCAATCAGAAAATTTCAGTGTTTAAAACATTAACAAAAAGCAAACCCTTCTAAGCACAGAGAAGATCGGCCACACCTAACAAGCAACACTTTGGTTCATGAGCGATAGGTTCTAAGCCAACAAATAGAAAAATCAATGGACCTTGTTCGTGAAATTTTCGATGCCATTGAAGTGAAATGAGTTATTCAGTGAATGGCACATCTCTGTTAATTGGTTTAATTTTTGTTGCTATTAAAGAATTATGTACCTGTACAATGTATTTATAATAAAAAGGACATTAAACTGATAAAAAATTGATAAGCTTAACGAATTGTATTACAGAGAAAAATTCTTATTTCTTTTACTGAATATTAAACTATTTGCTTTTTTTAAGCGAAATATCAAAATCACGCTTTGAAAAGTTTGAAATTTGTTTACTAAGACTCAAAATTTACTTGAAAAATTAGATAAAACAAAAATGATTCAGTTTTCTTGCCTTTCCATAAGTGTTTGATGTGAGAAAATAAATTGAACTTGTGCAAAAATACTTGAATCCAAACACGTCTTTACAAGGCTCATAAAAAACAATTTTAAAACTTGCTAAACCTTTTTTCATTTTAGTGTGGCCTTTTGTTTTGTGTGAAACCAAAATTATAATGATATAAATCTTGGTAATGATGCTTGACACTTGGTAGGTCCACATGAGAAAATTACAATCAGTTACCCCTCAGCAAACTACTCAGGCATAGCAAACTTTCAACCAAAAATTACAAAAAAACAGAATTAAAAATTGACTTCCTTTTCAAGCTTTTTCTTAGCATCTAAAAACTTTGTATCAAGCTTTGGGGAGACTTTCCTCAAGAAGACACGTTCTACAGGGATGAGAAAAGATACACTCTCATTTGTATGAAAAATCTTTGTAGTCATCCCTAATTTTGCTCTCAAAAGTCTTTGAATTTTGAGCTTTCGAAAGAATGATGAAATTAGACCAAGGCATGAAGAGAAATGTGATAAAAGATGCTCTGTTGAAGTCTTTTTACAGAACAAATAGTTTCAGCAAGTGTATTTTTGCTCATATAGAAGGTTGCCGAAATATGAAATGAGCTTAAATTCTCTCTTGACCTCACACAGAAAAAAAATTACTTTACATAGTATACTGATCATGAAGGTCAAAAAGAGTTCGTATTATATAGTATGGTATAATTAGTATAACTGTTTATACATTATACAGAAAAAACATAATTACAGCAAGAAATCATACAATTAGCGGAGTTGCGCCAGTAAGTACTGTTAATTAATGTCCGAAAAAAAAACGTTGACATTTTAAAATTGTTAACAACAAGCCCTTTTAAATTTGAATCAGTTTAATTTTTTGTCCCCAGCATTAGCTAAGGAAAAAATAAACACCATTACTAAAATATTTGAACATTGGTGTATCTGGCTTCAAGTCAAGGTATTTCTCATTTTTTTTTTAAAAAAAAACGACTGTCGGATTCTTTTACTGATATGCCTTATGTGTCGAAGAAAATTTAAAAGCACATTTTTAAACCAGTTATCGATAACAACATTATGTTTTGGAAAAAATTTGCAATTGCAGTAAAATGAGAATCAAGCAAATGGATGGTATTGATGACGACAAGTACTGGAGTAAGCGACCACCGTGGAAACCACCAAAGTATG
>JAKVQX010000741.1:0-11434 GCA_030463015.1 Geotrichum citri-aurantii
ATCGCCCGTTTTGTCGGGTTCTTTACCGTGCCCCTGGTGGTGGTGCGGCATTTTTTTAATTTTTCAAGCTATTACGAGGAGATCTAACCAAATTTTGGAGGTTGCACTTTTCGATAAAAGATCTAGTAACAAATCATTTATAAACTGTGCGTATCTATGGTTATGGTTTCATTTAATCGGTTTCCCAGGGGAGATATTTATTCAGCCTTTTGAGAATCGTCCGTAGGGAGAGAGAGTCTTGAAGCGTTCTCGATTTGATCTCGCATCCATTTCGGGAACTAGCTCTCCAGCGAGTCATCCAAAGAAATCTCGTCAGCCTTATCTGAACATGTTTTAGACAGCTCGTCTACGGTGGAGTGGGTGTGTAGGACTTTCAAGGACTAGATCGAAAACAAACTGTTTGGGTCCTTGCCGAGGATGGTGTCGTTGTCCAGCTTCACGTCGTCGTAAAGGGGGTGGAGAGTGCACAAAGCACCGTCGCTTGCTCCGTGGTTGCCGCAGCGCTGACAGAGCTGGTGGTTCGACCTAAACATCTCCTCTTCTTTCGAGATCAGCAGGGCCCTATTTTTCTTAGGGCGCCTGAAAGGTTGAAATGTTCGTTTGGGACCGTCGTTTACCCAAAGATTGTTGATCAAGTCAGTAAAAGGTTTTGTACGAAACCATAGGAAAGGAGGGTTAAAGATTTTTGCATATTTGGAAGTTGCGCATATTATTTGAGGAGTGGCGCGACGGCCAGGGGCAGCGGGCTGACTGTTGGTTGTTCGCTCAACTTTCTTATCGGTTGTTCTGTCTTCAATATTTTCGGGGGTCTTTCTCTTTTTACATTGTCTCTTGAACTCAAGCCTATTGGTATTTGTAAAAGCCTCTGATAGGAGCGTTGGGGTAATCAAGTCAGTATCAGGAGCGCCAAAGGAGTTGAGGCATGACTTGGTTTCGAAGAAGGACCGGCGCTCTTCTGGAGTCCAAATCTTGACGAGATTAAGTAGATAGAGGTATCGTCTGTGCGCTTCGTTGCTGAAGAGATGATTTAGGCATTCCCACCAACGGACAAGTGAACCCGCAACAAGCGTCAGATCGAGCGACTGTTCGTGCTTGGTGTAATCGCAAATCCTGGCTTCCATGGTGTAGCAATCCTGGGTGTATAGTCATAAGACGCCGCAGCAGACCTCGGATCATTCGGATGCGTCCACGCAATCAGCTATTTGTTTCTCAAAGATGTGCTCCCATACCCGTGGGCAAAAGTGGTCCTGTAACATTAGTCTGTACTGATTTGGTGATACGCCGCAGTTGCCATAGGGCTCTAAGTGTTTACAAACTTGAATTGCGAACGTCGGCCAATCTTCCTCAGGGGAGACACTGGGTTTAAAGCGGCCTGACTCTGTTAGCGCCGCTTTTTCAAACTGTCTGTTTTAATTCAGTGCCGAAAGTGAGTCCAACCGTTTTGTCGGGCTGAAGCAGGCACGGGAACCACGTTCTGGAGGAATGTGGTAATCCGGTTTCGTTCACACGTTTGAACTTAAACTTTTGCGCTTTTATTCTTAGATGTTCGTCCGTAAGGTGGGAGTTTTGGGTAACAATATGGTTTTCTTCAATTTGTGATACAGCCTTAACCATCACTTATGTAGTTTCGTGTTTCACCTCGTCGCACGGGTTGTCTTCCTCCTTCGTCGAAAGTCTCTTAATCAAGGTCATGTTTAGTGGCGGGTTTGTTTAAGAGACGCTATTTCTCGGAATTTTATTACTTTATGGTATCAAGCACGGGATTATTAAGTTTAGGTCTCTAAGGACGAGTCCTACTGAAAGTGAAAGTCTTTTTCCTCAGATTCCTACGAATTAGCGAATTCAAAGTTTATACATGACAATGTTAGAGTAGCAAGACTTTCAGAAACTAAAAGATTCCTTGAAGCCCGTATACAGTCGTAGCCGTACTAACAAATTGATCTGAACGTCTACGTTCGTCTGATGCTCAAAACTTTCTGTACGTGGAGTCCTGTGAAGTGGATTCTGTTGGTTCTGAGTGAGTCCAGTTTTTGTCTCCGCTGAAGTAATTTATCGGCTATTCTTTAGTTATTTCGACTTGTTATTGTTTTCTGTTGGAATACAAGTAAATTAAGTCAAATTACGCTAAGCTAGCTGTGCGCCTTGAGTCCGTTGTTCTTTGCTGGTTGAATGTTTTTTGGTTGTTCTCGGCTCGTTATGAATGGCCCTGGCGGAGACCAAGGAGAAGAAGATTTCACTCTTTTTTTTTTCTCCTCAACGAAGGAGAAATCACTTTCTCTTACTGAGAATAGCTATTAGAAAACCTTGATTCGTTCCCACACGTCGATTCCTCTAAACGACTCGCCTCTAGCCGACAGCCCAACCTCGACTCTACAACAGCTCCTGTACCATGCAACACAACCAATAAATAATTATAGGGAACACACCCTCTTCAATACATTGTGGTCAGGTTTCTAGCGTTGGACTTTACCATTGGGCTAGGGTTACCGCGACAATTGTTTCAAGCGTCCTTCCACACATGCAACAGGATAGACAAAGCAAATCTATATATAGTTTGTTTCTACTTTTTCGAGCTGTCTTGTTTCTAGCATTTTCTGTTTCAGTTTGCTAAGTTTGTGTTTCCAGTGGGAATTTTTTTTGACAAAAACTTAGTGCCAATTGCAGTCATTGAGTTTATCTTCCTTTTCTTTTTTCAAGTTTTTTACCATCCAGCTTTTTTAATCGGATTCTATCACCATAGTGATGATAAATAAAAGTAATTTCACTATAGATTTTTGACAAAGTTTTTTAAATTTCAGAATTTAAGCAGTCCTGTTTTGGATGATCTGCAGCTGTTAGCCTGAATTAATTAGCAAATTTAGTAAAGATTTAGTGTATGACTTGGATATCAATAATCAGTCTTCTGCTTCTGTCTGATATACTATTACACCCCCCTTTCGATTAATTTTTGACTGCTCGTAAAACAACTAGCTTATGTTCAGGTCTCGAATTTTACTACGGTTTTTTTTTGTTGCTGTTTATTTTTTAAAAAATATCACCAATACTACGCGTTCGCGTCATTTTGTGCAACAATAAAACCTATCGCAATAAATTTTTTTTGAAATTTAAACGGTATAAAAAGAAAATATACTGAAAAAAGACGTTGAACAATCAATTTTTGACGTTTGTAATGGGGTTTCTACACGTAAAGCTGCAAAGCGGGCTGGGGTCTCGCGGTCAACCATAGTTGGCCGCCTTTCCGGCTGTCAAGACACCCGAACCAGCCGTGAAAACCGGCAAAAGCTTTTTTTACCAGTTTAGGAAAAGTCTCTCTCTGTACCTGGATAATTATAACCAAAGATGCACTAGGTTTTCCTCCTACACGTAGATAAGTATTTTGTTAGTCGAATTGCAAATTTAAACGGCGATTTCAGGTCTCGTTGGGTAAATTTATTTTTATACCGCAATCCCGATATTATGTCTTTGAAACGTCGGAACATTAACACCTCACAATACAACGGAGCTTCGGCTAAGAGTAATAAGAAACTTTTTGCAATGATGGATGTACCAGCTGTCACGGAGGTCAAACCAGAAAATCGTTACATAACATGGACGAAACTGGAATTATGGAAGGGCTAGGACATGATGGTTTCGTACTTGGGAGCTCGAAGAAGGAGACAGCAGTAGTTGAACACCCTGAGTCGCATTCTTGGGTCACAACAATCGAATGTATCTCAGCAGTCGGTCAAGCCCTGAATCCCTTAGTTATCACTAAGAGAAACTTGGTTCAACAGCAAGGGTTTCGAGAGAAATTAAATTTTATGATAGCTGGAATTTTTTAGCAATTAAAAGAAAGACTGGACTGATGACGAAATCACACTATTATGGCTAAAAGAATTCTTCATTCCTCAAACAAAGCCAGAAGAAGAAAGAGAGATAGGAGAGTTCTTATTCTTGATGGCCACAGAAGTCATACAACTGATGAATTTATGTTTGAATGCTTCAAAAATAAAATTTATCTCATTAACTTAGTTCCTGACGCTTCGCATGTCTTTCAGCCTCTCGATGTTGCCGTCTTTAGCCCAAAAAAAAAAAATGCATACCGTGGGGAGCTCAACCAGCTAGGTGAAATCGACGATTCCATGCCTGTTCGTAAAAACTTATTTACTAAATATTATTACAAAGCAAGGTAAATTGGCCTGACTTCAAGAAACATTATTGCTGACTGGAAATTATCAGGATTGTGGCCAGTATCTGTGGATAGGCCTTTTAAAAATAATTTTCTTCCTTGCTCAAAGGTGACCGCAAAATATGGATTTGGTGGTCCAAGCAAACAAAATTTCTTTTTTAGAGCATCAACTTGAGAATCTACAGCCCAAATTAAAAGAAATCAGTGTGCCTTACAACCCAAATTAACGTTTCATAAAGGTTCCCGACATCTTGAAGGCCCACGAGATGTCCGAAACGTAAGGTTTTTAAAAAAAAAACTTCAACAAAACTCAATAATGCCATTTTTTTAAAAATCAATTTGTAAAAATTTAAATCTGAGAAGTATTAACGTATATGCTTAATTAAAGATTTGAGTGGTGTTGTTTAATTGTGAGAGAGAAGAGTTTGTGATACTTTTATTCAACACTAGCTTTTTATCGTTAGTTTAGGAAACGGTCAAACCTAAAGTGTGTTTTGTCATTACTCATTTTGGTTATTTTAATAGTTTTATGTCTCATGTTTTAAAAGTTTTGTATATTTCAGAAGTCTCATCTTGTATTCCTATTTTGTTAGTTGTTTTTTTTTTTTTGGTTTTTTGTCATTTAAAAACACAAGCTTGTTTTATTCAACATCATGCATAGAGACATGGGTAAAAAAAAAATGATAGAAAGTAGGGCCGAAGAAAGAAACCAAAGCTTATGGTAGTTAAATTGCATGGTTATGTTGAAGGTCACTGGATTTGAAAACCAAAAAAAAATTAAGCCAAGACAATAAAATTCAAAGAATTAACTATACAACCAACCACAAACGGAGTCGCCGATTCACCAATTTACAGTTACCAAAAAGTTATTTTCCAAGCTTAAAAAAAAAAAAGAACTAATACATTCAACATGATTTAAGATTGGATGGCCCCGGTGCTCATGTTTCGTCCAGTCAAGAAAGTCTACTGGATCCACATGATAGTAACTCAAGGCTAAACAAAATTGAGTTGGACAAGTGTAGTTCCCGCTGAGTTCTTTTTGTTTGGTGTTGAATCCTGGACCACAGTCCAATTTTTTTACGCCGTGAAAATCAAGTTTTTTTGTCTTATTAATATGTAGAAGGATGAGACCTGGTGACCATGCACGGCCTTTTTAAAAATGTGGCCTTCTTTTATATTTATAGTGCATCTCACATGATGAGAGGGCTCTCGTGGACAACAGTAAAAAGGTCAAGTTTTTCATGTTTTCAATCAGCTTAAATTTCTAGAAAACTCGAAGCCTGGTTTTTTTTTTTTTTTTTTTTTTGCATGGCAAAATACTACACGATGGAAAGTATTGGAAAGTTGCGCCAACCGCAGGAGAGAAAAAAGGATCGATGAAGGGCTACGCAAGGACGCACGGTGTACCAAAGACGTACAGTTCCGTTGATGATGAGTAAAAGCAGGGCAGAATGAGTTTCTTTTTATTTCCTCTTTTTGCCGATTGGTACCGAGGAAAACTGTTAGGGGGAAAAAGAAAAAAAAAAAAAATTAAACGGTGACATGCGTTAATATACTGTGACATACTCTAATTTACGCTGCTGGCCACGTCACGTTCGTTAGACCCCCCCTATTTTTAGCACTGAGAAAGAAACGAGCACTGATATATATATATTTTTAGGTTTGACTTATTTAATTTACGTATAAATATGTATACCTAAAATACATTTACATGATGATGATGATTACATATAAATAAATAATATTTTTTTTTAAACATTTGTGCAAAAGGAAGGGGGTTTGAACAGGTCTCTACTTCTGAGCTGTTAACGTCGGAGAGAGTGTGTGTGTTTAGTTGTAAATGAAATTTTGTTTCTGGTATTTTTTTATTTATTTTAATTTTTGATATTTTTTAGTTGATTTTTTATTTAATTTTTAATACACTGGAAAACATTTGTAAAAGTTTGTGTAATTTTTTTTTTTTTTTTAATTCCAACAGTTTTGTTTCAAAATTCAGAAAAAATTTTTTTTTAAAACAAAAAATTATCTCAAACAGAAATTAAAAAAAAGATTTTTTTCATTATTAATTTTTTTTATTTTAATTACAATAACTTTCATAAACTGTTTATTGAAAAGATCACAACTTTTTTTTTTATTCCTTCTTCTTTTTTATTCTTCTTCTTCTTCTTTATATACTTTTTTCTTGACTTTCGTTCAACCGTTAACTACTCTTTCTCTTCGTTCGTTAATCTTGTTCTACCATTAGTTTAGATTTATAGTCAACTTCTATTATTAACCTTTATTTTTAAATTTTTTATTTATTTCATACTTTTTTTTTATTCATTTCTTTCTCTCTTTCCATTCCACAAACACTAAATCTCATTCACTATCGTTAGACATGAAGCCTACTTTACTGTCAGTCGCACTCTCGCTTGTATCTGCGTCGCTCGTTGCTGCAGATGCCACATCAACTATAACCTCCACTGTTCAAATCCAGAAACGCCAGGGCTTGTACCTTCTGCGAGAGGAGCCTAACTTTATTACAACCGCCACTCCCTCGTTCGTCGCGCTCGCTGTCAGACAGGATGCAGGAAACACCACACTGATTAGTTCCACAGCTCCGGCCTCTTCTTCTTCGCAGGTTTTCACAACATCTTCGTTACTGCCGTCTACCACGCTTGTCTCAACGTCGGAGTTTACGTCCACCGTCGCCTCTTCGACTGAGCAGGCCACAACCACATCTATCTCTTCCACAGAAGACTCTACTACTTCTGAGGCCTCGCCAACTTCAACTGAGCCTGTAACAACTACCGAAGAGTCCACTTCCAGTGAAACAACTACCTCCCAGGACGCCACGACTACCTCAGACGATACTACGTCGTCTGATGGATCTTCCGCGACTACAACTAGCGATATTTCCACATCCTTCGTGACTACAGTAGATGTTACCTCGACTTTTACAACCACCGCCGAGGAACCGACAACTACCCGCACAACTATGGTTACTAAAACATCCTCGCCTGGGTCTTCTAGTGCTGCATCGGATTCCTCCACAGAGACAGGCTCGCTTTCGACCAACCAGAACGACTCTCACAACGGTGGCGGTGGTCTTTCGACCAAAAACCGTAACATTGTGATTGGCGTTGTTGTCGGTGTTGGTGGTTTCCTCTTACTACTCGGCGTTGCATTTGTCTGCTGGCGCATGTGGGGTCGTCGCGGCAACACCGTGCCCGGCGGCCGTGGCAGCAGTCGGGCCGAAAAGCCTCTTGACGAAAACTCCGATGCCTTCCGCGCCAACATTGACCAGTACCACGCACCCCGGCCAAACACCGCTGCGAACTTTTAGATAAGTGTGACATAGCGTCGACCTTATTTTTAAATTATTTTTTTTCAAAAAAAAAAAAGCATTGTTACTTGTTTTTGGTCCTTTTTGTGTAGTTATTTTACTACTCTGTATTATTATTATTTTTTTTTCTCTTTTTTCTTTAGAACAAATATGAATTACATTTACATATAAATATTTATTAACACAAGATTTTTTTTTTTTTTTTTAACCAAAGTAGACTAACGAAATATATGTTTTTGTTAAGATCATCTTTTCTTCAAACCGCGATCGGCCCCCTTCCTAAAGTGAATATAAACAACACCAGCCTGGAATAGTCACCATATTTTACTATCCCCAAAAAAATCATGAAAAATGTAAAATTAAACAAACAAAAAACAAAGATAATCTACTATTCAACCAACAAACTGTACTCTTTAATTTTTTTTTTTTTTTTTCAATTTTCGACTTCTGGAAAGTATGAGTAGCTTCGCAGTTTTTTTATTTGGTTGGTCAGGGTCGAAGTTTTGGACATGCTAGTTTTTCAATAAGTCGAAACTCTTCAAAAAATTTTTTTTAGTTTTTTGGTGACGTACACATATTATTTGTATAACTAAGCAAAGATGTTACTGCTGTGTCTGATTATCAGACAGTCAAGAGCTGGGTGTCCAGGTTTGTGAGTGCACGGAAGACTAGCTTTATTATTTTGACAGGAGGCTCTGTGAAGAAGGTTGCAAACAGGAATAACCGCAAAGTTTACCGATTTCACCGCTACTATTTCTTATACTCATGAGCAATCTCAAAAAAAAAAAAAAAAAAACAATTTTTAGCTGGGATCAGGGTGGTTTGGATCCGCTTATAATATCACTGTCTAAGGGAAAAAAATTCCAACAAGAACGCAACTAAGCATTTGGAAGTGCTGAGAATAGACCATGACTGGGCTGAGCACTTTGAAACTTATAAAAGTCACTGTTTTTTTTTTTTTTCTTTCTTTTGGCAGATAATGTCAAAAATGACATTTCAAAGTTTACTAAAGTATAATAGGAATGCTAAAAATTGTTCTTAATTGTATCACTGGTCAGACAATGTAAGGCAACTTGATATCTCATGAATTAGTCCAAGTTTTTAAAAAAACGTCAGTCTGGTCTAGTTTCAAAGGGCATCAAAAGGCCCCCCCCAAGGTTAAAAAAAACCCGACAGCATTTATAAAAATTTGCGTTAAAGAAAAGACCCTGGGTGCTTACAAGTCGACTGCGACCTTTGCATTCTACAGCAAGATGACGCAGGTGCCCCGCAATTTTTTTTTTTTTTTTTTTTTTTTGACTGGCGAGCTGAAAAGTTTGGTTGGCGGGTTCTTTTTTAACAGAAGTTGGAGACGTGAGCCCCCAAAAAAAAATCACTGTTTTATGAAACTGATCAAAAGCCAGCGGTCTGTGACTGAAAAAAAAAAATTAGCTCCCCTAGCGTCTCTTTTTTATTTCAGACCTACCAAATGGAATCAGCTGGATATGGTTTTTTTTTAATTAAAACACCAGACCACTCTGGAAGCAAGTTAAAACGAGAATCTGGAGGAGCATCAAAACTGAGGCTTGTGTAGCTTGGAAATCAGACTATGATGGAGACGACAAAGACAGATTTTTACAGATGATTCGCCCAAGCCCGGTCTCAAAAAAAAAAAAAAGGCCCTCTTAAGAGATTCATGAACAAATTGCAAATAGGCACACCCTTAGCAAAAGGTGGTGCAATTGAAAACTAGCCATAGCGCCTTGGGATCTTACTTTTTGGAAGAAGACTTTTACATATGACTGTGGCCAGCCTGAGCACGGTTGTGCGCCTGTATAGAACGACCATCATTCCTCAACTTTGAGGGCTTTCAAACAATGATTTTTGTACTATGTAACAACTACAAAAAAAATGTGACGTACTGACAAAACTCTTTAAATTGGTATTTAAATGTATTGAAAACATGGATTTTCAAAGCCTTGCCTTATCATACGAAAAGTTACTATCTATACTAAATTTTTTTTTTGGAACGCAGCCTACCGCCGTGCTAGGTCCGACCGCAGGGACCCAACGGTTTTTTATAAAACGGTTTTCCAGTCTCATTTACAGTACCTGATCAAAAAGATTCGAAAGTTTTAAACTTTAATTTTTTGATGATTAAAAATGAAATTTTTCAAAAAGCGATAACATTACGTAGAAATTTCCAATTTAAATTATAAAAAAATTTAGGTGTACCATCCTTTTGCTTGGGCCACTGCGTTAAGCCTTCTTAGTATACTTGAAATAAAATGTCAAATTTGTTTTTGATTAATCGTATCCCATGCCTCTCGAAGCCATCAACATAAAAGCGCCCGATTTTCATAATTGATCTTCAAGTTTTTTTTTTTTCAGGATGCTTTTTGATTAGGTTTCTCTTGAGGAATCCCTAGACACGTTCTATAGAATTTAAATCAGGAGAATATGGTGGCCAATCAATCATCCAAATTCCAAGTTCATCAAAAAAGTCGGTTGTAGCTTTTGCTTTATGAACTGGAGCATTATCTTGCTGAAACATATCTCCAGGTTTGTAGTTAGATAGAAGATGTTTCTCAAGTGTTTTTTTTGTAAGTTTCAGCTGTCATAGAGTTGCTTTTCTCGTCTCCAAACTCATTAAAAATGTGAAGATCTGTCCGCCCATCCAGCCATATTGCAGCCCATACCATAATGAATAGTCCACCTCCTTTTGATACCGAAGTGACTAAAATCAGGTCTATAATTTTTCTCTGAGGTCCGGAATACCCAGGCATTGTTAGGGACGCAAGTAGAGCGCACCATACTTTTATCTGAAAATACGGCATTTTGAAGACCCCCTTCAGCTAGCCATTCCCGCACAAAGGCAAGCCGCTTTTTAGCAGCCACTGTCGTCAATTAAATACGCTTCTTATACTTCCATTTTCAAAGGTTTAGGGTCTTTAGATACCTTCTTATCGTCATTGCGCTCGCTGGAATCTTAAAATCGGATACCATTGTTTTAATCGACTTGAACGGGTTACACCAAACTTTCCAATAGATGATACGTTTCATAGGTTTAGTTAAGACCTTTGAACGCCCGAAAACAGGTTTGTGATTGTGAGTTTTGTCTTTATTGAAACGTTTTATCGTCCATGAAACTGTGCTAACGGAAATAGAAATTCGAGACAAAACTTGCGTCATTGATTGGCCTCTAGCTACAGCATCATAAATGGCAGTTCAAATTTCAAATGTTAGCCATTGTATAGGCCGGCGGTTTGTGGTCAAAATGGTAGCAGAATCAGACATTTTGAAAGAAACTATGAAAAGTGGTGGTTAAATGAAAGAAGGAGATTTTTTTTTTTTTTTAATTTTTTCAAAAGATTTTCGATTCTTTTTGATCAGGCACTGTATAAAAGCGTTTTTTTTTCTTTCCTGAGTCTGTGTTAGGTTTCCGTCAAGCACCTGAAAAAAAAACTATAAGAGGCGCACCGGCAAGACAGATTAAAATCCTGTCCAAACCACTAAGGCATTTGTATCAATACTCTCAAAAATTTTTTATGATGATAAAACACACAACAAAAAACTTTTGAACTGTTCAATTTGTTATGTAGGTGCAACATTTTTTAAAAAAGCCTGTACATACTAAAAATGGGCTGTAAGTGTAACTTAATACAGAATTTTTTTTTTTTTTGATATTACACACGTATAGCTACAAAACAAACAAAATAAGATATAACCAGTGTAAATAAAAAGGTCCAAAGTACAAATAAGAAAGCGCACGTGATTGCACGATGAAATTTTTTGGTCTGACCAAAAATCATTATCGACGTGATAAAATAAAAATATTTCAAGGGATTAAAAAATTATAATTAGATACAAGTGGACAAAGTACAGGAGTTTTTAAATCATCAATAATTGATACTGCCTCCGTGAGCTTTTATGACTTCCGCACACCTTTTTGGCATACTTTC
>JAKVQX010000742.1:0-11432 GCA_030463015.1 Geotrichum citri-aurantii
CGTTATCTTGCTGGAATAAAGTGCCAGGTTGGTAGATAGGAAGTAGACAAGTGTCTAAAACTTCTTTATACGCAACTGCATCTACCTTCTTCTTCTCTCCAAGCTCATCAAAGATGTGAAGAACGGATCTTCCTTCTTGCCAAATGGCACTCCACACCATCACAGAAATTGAAGCTCCCTTAGACACAGGAATTACCAAATCCTTTCTGTATTTGTCTTCGGGTGCTCTGAAGACCCAAAAATTATTAAATGGGCCATTGCTGGACACCATACTTTCAACAGAAAATATGGCATTTTCAAGTTCCCCAGAACTCAACCATTTTTGGCAAAATCAAAACAAACCTTTGCACGATGTTTAGTTAATGCATTTTTCTGTTTAGCTTTCCATTTTCGCAGGTTTTCGCTTCTTAAATATTGAGTAATGGTTGATATGGAAGCGGATATGTCAATATCTTTTTTCAGTTCTAAAATCGTGATTTTTGGGATTTTTTTAACCGTTCGAACTATCAGTCGTTTCTGAGCATCTGTAAGAGTCTCGAAATGACGGGACCGGACTTTAGTCTCAAAACTGTTTTTTTGGTTGAAAGTTTTGATAGTTCGAGAAATTGTGCTGAGAGAAACATTAAAACGAGCCGCAATATTCCTATAGGTTTGTCCACCTACCACGGCACCAAAAATAAGAGCTCGAACATGACAAGTTAATTTTTTGATTTGGCAAGCGTCCTGCCGTTAAATCAATTGTATCAATGTTCATTTTGGTTAAAAATGAGAAGAAATAATGATGTTTGAAGACTAAGGGGTGAAAAAAAGTGGTGGTGACAAAAAAAATTAAAGGGGGAAAAATTTTTTTAAAGTTTCCTTTGAGGTGAAAACAGGCTGTAGCAGATTGAGAAAAAATATGAACCATAGATTAGACTGCAAGTTGCAACTCGCTACAGACACTATTCTGATGCAGTGTATGTTGTTCTGTTTAAATCTATCACACCGCTGTTGCTGCTAAGGCAGTCAAGCCAATATAGGTTAGAGAAACAGTGAAATTTTCAAAGAAAAAAAATTACTAGAAAGATGATCTGATCTGTTTAGTGCGGCCTGGCATTTGTCAGTTTTTAGTTCTATGTCAGTTATTCTGGTAAGATTTACGACAAAAAGGCAACTGTTTTGCTGCAACAACTTTTCACTCAGTGAAAAATATTATTTTTATGAAAAAAGAGCATCTCTTTTTATTTTCAAGTTGTTTTGATCTCTTCTTTAGTTTATTCTACTTACAAATCAGGCAAGATAGCTAGCGAATTATCATATCAGGCCCAAACGCTACAACGCTTTCTCAATATTTTCTACTGCACAGATTTGAGCAAAGCGCTGTTGTTGTCTTTTTATGGTTCAAACATGTCCCAATTGAACATCAACAAGAAAGGAAGTCGTGATGCCGTTGATAACAGATACTCTTGAAACAAATAAAAATTAGATGTACGACAAAATCTATACATTTGTGCATTGCAGCAGCACCTGCTGCGGTGCAGCAACGCATGAATACGAAACGGGTGAAAGGTACTTCGAGAGGAGGGAAAAATGCGTCTGAGCTGAAAAAGTGAAATATTATTAAAGGAAAATGTGTCAGTTCGTTAATGCTAAATTTATTTATAGATCTATCTGCACAGGCTTGTTTAGGGACTGCGGTTATTGTCGACGCGTTTTCGCGTCTTTTTTTTTTTAGAAAAAGAAAAATAACAACAAGAAGAAAAAGCTACATGAAGCGTATATTGCGTGTATCGCGTCAAAACTTTTCAAGACATGAGCGCGTCAACTTCGTACGGTGCGTTTTCTTCCATCGACGGCCCGCACTACTAAATAATAGACCTATTCGTCTGTGATTGAAAACAAATTTTCATGTGCGCCTTATCCTGACGGCGGGGACCGCGCCGCTACTATCGTTCATGAAATGCGACGAACTGCCCCGCTGCGAGTTGTAATCAGTAGGCTGGTTTTGTTTTCGGCTACGAGCCGTTGCACATACAGAGTATACACAGAAAATTTTTACTTTTGAAAGTATTGTTCCAGTCCCAAAAAAAAAAAGGATTTTCAAAATTTTTTTTTTTTTTTCAGGAACTCAACTAAACGATTTGGGTGCCGATCACAATACTGTAGGTTGGCCAACTGGGGTCTACCACCGGCCCTTGTAAATTATCGCGCAGCCGAGCTCAGGGTACACGCGTGTAACGCTTGTTTCACGTGGCACACGTCGCTTTGCTCAGAACTTTTGTTTTGGCGGTTTTTCAATTTCTATAACTGCCACCACAAAACGTCCCCAAACTTGATTCATCTGCACGTAGTGGATAACATAGTGAGCGCAGAGCTATCCAAAATATTTCCATAAGGCGAAACAGTAAATGGTGAAATCCCAAACCACAAATGAGTTTACATTCAAAAGCAGCCATGTACAGATGAAAGTGGCAACACTATACGTTCTGATACTGATTTTTAGACTGTAGTTTGCTGTTGAAGCATGCCAATTGGACATAGCCGATGCTACTTGATGTAGTGTGGTTGCGTCACCATTTGATTTAATCTCTTCTTAGCTACTTGCAACGCAACTTATTTTATTAGAAAAGCCTGATTTTAGACAGACTTGCCAAGTTCGTGTGCAGAATTATAATGCAATTCTAAGTTTTCTTTTGAAGGCTCTAAACTCTCAGTAAATTGTTTTATAGTCCTACTACCTTTCAATATATCTATTGTGCCATTATGTTTGAATGTTGCCTAGCAATGCACAACTTGTCGAACTATCAAAATATTGGCTGGTTTTTTTTAACACTGATAGTTAAAAATTAACCAATGATATATATACCCAAAAAGATAGGGCTTTATTGTTAATTGGTTGTATAATATGACTTTTATAAAGGCTAGTTTAAATTTTAGGAGTTTCATTGCTAACATATAGACATGAATTAAACGTGTTTGTGCTGTAAAAATATTGGGTTTAGGAGTAGAGCTCTTACATGATAATATTTTGACATCAATAACTTCAAATGAGCGAAATTTGCAAAAAATGCTCAAATTTTTAGCCCAGTGTAATATAAATTCATTACCGAACAAGCGGAGTCAGTAACATTTAACATTTCATTAGACTCGTCTAACAGGCTTTTGCACGATCAGATCGCTAATTTTCTGCACGTTTTCCATTTTTTTTTAAAGTAAAAAAAAGTGAACAAAGAAACAGAAATAAACAAAACTTTTCTTTCGCCTAGTTGCTGTTTCTGTTACTGAGTTAAAAGGAAAAACACCCAGGCCTGGACTAGCAAATTTGGCGAAATCGCAGAAACCAGTATTGCACATGAGCCAAAAAATGTATTGACTTCAGTCCTGACGACTGATAGGAAAACATTAATAGAAACTATTGCTCTATCTCTATGATTTATTGAACTAACTAATTCTACTGATATACACTGGCGCATGGAAATAGCTGATCAAAAACTTTAATTCTAACCAGTAATTAGAAGAAGAAACTCACTCTGAAAATCTAAATAAAACCAACAGCTTTTTTTACAGCCCAAACTTCGGTATAAGTTTTTGTAGTGTTCGGGTTTTGATGAATGCTGTCGTCTAATTTTTTTTTGCTCAAAGCCCTAGCACGATTAAGGCGGTAAGGGGAGAACTTTTGTTTTGGTTCTGGAGACACAAACTTGTTTTAAGATAGCTGGCGTTGAAATCATCAGGTAGGACCCTCAAGACATACAAATGACACTGTGTTACAGCTCAGTTTCAAACCTACTGACAATGAATGTAATTTTATCTTTAGGAAAAACCAAAAAAATTGAAAAAAAATATTAAAGGAAAATCCTTAAAAGTTTTATGGGAATTTTAAAATTTTGGTACCTGCTTGAGTACTAAAGCACCGCTACCATGTGCGATCTTACGTCTAGTGTTTAATCAAGAACAAAAGAACTAAAAGAAAAAAAAAACCAGACGCGTCGAAAAGCAAAAAAAACTGAAAATTTAAAGCTTTTTCCTTGTTCAAATATTGTTTCTTTGTTGTCCAAAAAACTTTTTTTTTCCATTTTTCAATGATTTTTCAACTTTCAGAGGTATTGGAAGGCTACGTCAACCAGTTAATTGCCACACCAGAAAAAACCCACGCCAAAAACTTTGGAAGAATCGCAGTTTATGCTCGGATCAATAAACTTTTAAATTTTTGTTTTCCGTACAATGGCAATGAATAGTTTATTGCTTTAAGTGATCATATTGAAAATTGTACTTATCATTTGCTCGTAGCCAAATATTGCAACTCCTTCTAACACTAGACACAGCTTTAGTTTTTACTCTGCTAAGTCGGCCAGCAAGTCACATATCGATCGTGCTCTCTGTTTTTAATGTTTTAGTATTTTCTAATTAATGTCAATCGGGATAATATTAAACACATTGAATAACGATTAGGCCGATAAAAAAGCTAATCGTTTCAATAGAATACTAAAACCTTTTGTAATTTTGTTGCCATATTACTGGAGCAACTTTCAGTAAGTCGCTAAACCACAAATAGTTACTGTCAAAATTTATTGGTGTCATCGCCAAGAGCTGCATATAACCTTTCGAAGAGCTGAAAAATTTTTAGAGAGTGCCAATGGATTCTAATTTTTTTTCACAGTCAAAAGTCACGGTGATTTAGGGTGTCGATTTAAGGAATAAGAAAAAAAAAACACCATTTCAACATCCACAGTTGAAGTTGACAGTAATATTATTAAGTTATAGACAATAAATTTATTCAAACTTTAAAGAGCAATTGTGGTAAATTTTAAGTTTCTAATGTACATAAAAGTAATTTAATATGATAAGATTGACAAATTCACTGTATAATGCGTAATCGTGTCGTTAAAAATCATGAATTCAGTAACAAGCTGTACTATGCTTTTTTTTCATCAAAATCAATTCCATCAGAATTGTGAAAATTACAGTTCAATAAAAAGAGAAAGGGGCATAACAATTCAATTATTTTCATTTTATTCTATCCACTTTCAATATGGGAATTAACTTTGGGCATCAACATCTCAAAAGCAAGATAAACCAGAACTGTCTTAGTTGTATTTACAGTTTAGTTCTAATGACTTAAATACTTATTTGATTTTAAAGGCTGTTTTATACTAATTAGAAAAACCTATTATTAAGTAACATTAGTATATCTTTTTTACTTTTGTTGTTGATGTTGATCATCCCTTTCACGAATAGTTCATGGCTAGACATCAAACTATCTAAAAAATGTATTGGAATACAGAAGTTTAACTCTAAAGCCGTTTGTTTTTGTTTTTACTGTATTGGGGCCTAACAATATACAATAATTATTTTTTTTTTTTCATTTTTGTGGGACTAAGATAGTGTTTTTGTAGACTTCTCCATTCTCAAGATGCCAATTTTAATAAATTGTGGCAGCCATATTTCAACACCTTTTTTTGTCATTTTAATAGAGCCACGCAATTAATTATACATCTGGTTATTTTATTTTTAGTGGGGAATTGGGCTATTTACTTTTCTTGACAGGACAAAAGTTTTGATAATTGCACATGCCAATATACTTGAGTAAATCTTAAAGTACAATTAATTAACTGAGTTTTAAGGTTCTGTACAGCCCTTGTGCCTTACACTTTATAGAGTTAAATCTAATCAATAAATGCTTGCAAGAAATTAAAAATCAAAGTTTAAATAAATACAACCCATGTTAACCCCCCGGCCAAAAGATTTTTCTTTATCATAGCTTTTTCTAACTTTTGTGTTAAATTAGAGCCAAACTTATATTCAAACTAATCAACTAATTAAATCAAAGTGATTTTATCTTAAATTTACCAAGTATACCAAACTGTTCAAAAGAGTCTTGTTTTTTTTTTTTTTCAAATTGTGCAAATGAAAGACAGTTGACTGGTTTTTAACACCTTATAAACGTGGTTCTCAAATTGTTGTGTTTGATTTCTATCATAGATTTAATTTATTTTTCAGCGGAACATGAAAAAAAAAGATTCTGTCAAATTTTTCAATGATTACGATACATACGCGAGCTGCTCAATGCAACTATGTCTTACCACTACATGAACTACTGTACTATCGATTTGAGCTTGCTTGAAATTGCTGGCCAACTTTTTTTTTTTGAAATAGCACTTTACTGTAAAAACATCAAAACGTCCTTTTTTTTTCTATCAATTGGCTGAGAATTTTAGAGGCCAAAGTAAAAATAACTGTGGTACTGGTTTTATAAAAAGTATGTTCGCAAGATCAAGGTTTTTTTTTTGTCAGAATAGACGAAGGCTCTATACCAAAATAAAAAAGCCAGATTGGGGGCATTAGTTTGCAATTTTCATAAAATTAAAACAAAGAAGAAAAATCTTAATTACCAGAACTCTGATTGTGGTAAAAAAAAAAAAAACTTGAAAAAGTAGTAGTAACAATAGCAATAATACTGTATATTTGTACTATGGTGATTAGATACTGAGAAGCCATTAGGTTTATCTATGTCTAGGACTAATTGTATGACGTCTGTACCCGTAGGTGCGGGAATTCAGCAAAATCAAAAGTTCCTCATGAAAGTTACCCCCTCTCTCTCCTCCCTTTAGTTAAAAAGACCCAATAACCTCAGACGGATCTGAAAAGCTTGAGTCGCATTTGAGGAGATAGTTCAACTAGCAAAATAGTTCGCATTGCAAAAAAATTCACACTAGCAGGAAATCAAACTAGAGAACTAGAGTTGCTTAACGTTCCTACCCCCTTTCTAAGTATCTTTATTAAATCGCTTAAATTTGTAGGTCCAATTATACTTCAAAAAGTATTTTTGCAACTTGGGGACCCCAACTTACTGTATAATCTATGCCAAAATGAAAATTTTCTGGATCAGCTTTTGAGAATTACTTGTAATAACTGTGTATACGTGTTTCTTGATTTTGGGGCCGCCCGAGTGTATTGGTGAGACCGCGGCAGTTCAAGTAGACAAACACTCTCAGCCACTACTAACATTTTCATGTGAATGCAATTATTACCTAGAAAGTGTTTTTTAAACTGAGAAGTTAAAGAACAATAATAATTTATGAGGAACGATCAAATCCGTAGCTTAGTTTATTAGTTGTAAAGTTTACGGCAATCAATATTCTTGAGTTTTGGTGACTGAATATTTCACAAGTTTGTGGTTATTTCTGCCTTTGAAAAACTTTGTTTGAATTGAAAACAATACAAGGCATTAATTTTTTTAAAAAAAAAAACTTGCGTTAAGCGACGCGACAAAGCCGCGTTCAGAGCGACGTAAAATTTCTGTTTTTAAACAGTTAGCATGTGTTTTGTCACATCAGGGCTCTCACTGTCATAATTATCTTTGCATAAATAGTTATTTTTCATCTTTTTAGTACATTTACGAAGATGAAAAAAATAATAAAAAAAAACCTTGACAAAACTCAACCCTAAGACTACTCTAAAGCTTAAAAATTTTAGAAAACACATTTCTTTTTTTTGAAACTTTTTTTTTTTCGAGATTTTCAACGGTCTAAAAAGGAAAAACCAAAAATAGCTTATCTGTGACGCGCTCAACGCTTTTAGCGAAAGAACGGTCGTTGCCCTGGCACATTTTCTATACCGCAAATCTCGTACTGAAAAATCATTGATATACGGTACCTGTAGGTTGTAGCAGCTAATCATACATACGCGTAGACAACAACATGTATATGTGTGCATGTTTTGCACTCTGCAAACATACTTTGCTGACTACAGGACGTTCAAATTTCCAAACAGAACGCTTTGTATAGTTTTAATGCTGCTGCCATGTCTAGTCTTAGGAAAGCACTTGGCTCTTTCTGATAAAAGCACGTCATTTTTTTTGAAAAATAAAAAAAATTTTCAGGAGATGAATAACCCTTTTCCTAAAAATTCAGTCGTACAGTAAAAAAAAAAAAAGAATACGTGTCAATTATTATATTATCAGATCGTCGGTTGTTAGTATGTGGAGAAATTGGAGCGGGGCCAGACCGAATAGTTAATCTCAAATAGCAAGAGACTTGAAATTCTCAAAATTAAGCGGTCCGCTGCAGTTTCGGTTTTCTTAATGGGAATAGTCACACGAGTCTCCTAAAGCTTTTGTCGTGATCCTTTACTTCTGATTCGTTAAATCTTTGTAAGCTGACTCTCAGCTACTCTTTCTCAGCAAGTTCCCCTATTTGGCCATCAACGGAAAACAGCCGTCAACGCGGCTTCCCCTTAAAAAAAAATTGACACTTCATTTTCGAGCCAGTTAAAGTCCCTCCCAGCACTCTATATCATAACAGCTGTCACTAAATTTCAAAACCAACTACAGCTAAGAGTTTTCTAACGTGTCTTGTTGTTAAGAATGGTAAAGATTTATAAAAGCTTTTTTTAATCCTTGATATTCTTTAAAATTAAGAGAATGTTGATCTAAAATTGACCTATTTTTTTTCTTCCTACATAATTGTCCTTCACTTGTTTTCCCAGAATTATTTTTTTATTCCTGGGCTCTGCTTCACACTTTCAGCATTAGCAGTATCTCCATTTTCCTTTTGGTTCAAATTTCCTTATCGCAGGCTACAGAGTCACTTTCTTTTAAAGTAACTAAAACTACTCACACATCATGAATTGGCACATTGTAAGTACATAACAGAAACATCCTGATTGTAGCCAGTGGAGATTGTATCCATCTTTCTGTAGTATATTGCGTTTTGATGTACGTCTAGTCTTTGTTCACTTTTTTCTAAAAACCAAATTTTTTTACATAGCCTGCCGTAGTGGTTCTGATGCTGGTTGCCGGATGCGCAAACTCGCTGTTGACAAAGTTTCAAGACAAACAATGCGTAGCCAACTGCAGCGCGGACGCTGGTGCGCCTGCAGAGCTGTTCAACCAACCTGTGTTTCAGACTGTCCAGATGTTCATCGCAGAGGCGCTGGTTGCGCTGATAGTTGTTGCTGAGCGCTGGTACGTGCACCGACAGAAGATGAACCGTTATCGACAGCTGGCCGGCGACAGCAATAATGAGCATGGCAGTATTAACGGGCGTCCGGAGACAGCTGAAACCCTTGTTGGGCGTCGCGTGTTTTTGCTTGCTGCACCTGCGGTCTGTGACGTTTGCGGCACGACTCTCATGAACGTGGGTCTGCTCGCAACTCCTGTCAGTGTTTTTCAAATGGTTCGCGGCGCCATCGTGCTTTTTGTGGGCGCGTTCTCGGTGATTTTTCTTAAACGGTCGCTTTTGCGAAAACAGTGGTTAGGACTCATTGCCGTAACGACAGGCGTATTCATCGTTGGACTTAGTGCGTCCAGTGATAATTCTACCAAAGAAAACAGCAATGATGAAACAGAATACAAAACTTTGTCTGGTGTGTTTCTCATTCTTCTGGCGCAGGTGTTTACTGCATCGCAGTTTGTGCTCGAAGAGTTTGTGCTTGATAAATACTCCCTGCAGCCTATCAAGGTTGTGGCATGGGAGGGTTTTTTTGGCACTATGATAACCGTTTTTGTGTCACTTTTTGCTCTCTTTGTCATTGTGCTTTTTACACCTCAAGCAATGGCATCTAAAGCTGCTATCAACAGTCAATTCAACTTGGTTGCAGGTGTGCAACAAGTGTTTGCAAACCGCGCCCTTTTGGTGTCATCGGCGGCAATAATGTTTTCGCTGGCAACTTTCAATGTGGCTGGCGTGACTGTCACTAGGTTAATCTCAGCCACATCTCGTTCAACTATTGATACTTGCCGTACAATCGGCATTTGGCTGGCGTCCCTTGCGCTTGGATGGGAGAGCTTTCGCGCGCTTCAGCTTGGGGGCTTTGTGCTGCTGGTCTACGGCACATTGATTTTCAACGGTGTTGTTCATCCCAATAACGAAGACGAAAGCCTCAAAGTTGCAAGAAAGCGACACCGCGATGAAAGTCAGCAAGAAGAGGGGGATGAATCACACGAATTGTTAGAATTGAATAAGTAGACCAAAAACATTGAGCCTGTTTTTAATTTTCTCTTTTTTAAAACTATGATATTGTTAGTTGTTTCCAAAATTAAGTCTGCAAGGCTACCATAATGTGGGCGTATGAAGGTGACTACTGATACCCGTGGATGGTCCAGTAGCAAGCGCCCCGTTCAAGACCTAATTTTATCGTTACCCTCTTTAGTATCGCACGGCTTTCTGTTAAAACTGCCAGAATCTTAACATGTATATACTATCGAGACAAGCTTTCAAACCATGAATGGCTTTCATGCTCGAATACTGAGTACCCCCTCATTAGTGCATATTGTAGCGATAGAGCTGACTTTTAATTGAAGTGGCAATAAAGGTTTTACTTACAGACAAATCAGATGGGTCTACAGAAACAGTATCTCTAATGTTAGCTGCATTCTGACCCAAGGCGCAGAAGTATGTATGTAGGAACCTGAAAAAGATACCAACAAATTGGAGATAAGAAAAAGGACCCTTTGATTTAAAAATTCCTAATTGCAAGTTATTGAATATGGTTTTTTTAAAACAGACTCTGTATCATTTTTAGAGGAAAAAAAAAGTTGATTGTTTCAACGTTCCTTATTCATCTTTTCAATGTCTTGGCTTTTTTGAATAAAAGTAAGAACTTGCTATATCTACTATCATTTTTTCTAATTTTTTTTTAACTGGTGTTAATTTCAGAATTCAAAACTTTTAATTACATCCTTTTATTGAAAGTATCTCTTTTTGGCAAAAACCTGGAAAAAATCTCTTAATCTTTGGATGCCTTTTTGATAGATGGGAAATGTGAAATGGCGTTAGACTGCCTACAAAAGAATTGGTGTTTATATAACAAACAGCACTATCATGACTGTTGCATGAAGCAGTATAATGGAATCTTGACTTGATGGAGTGTCGATTTGAAAAATCTGAATTTTAGATTTGAGTTTGACCCCGCCATTCCAGGTGCATTGAAAAAGCTATAAAGAGCTAAAGACTTTACCCAAAGCAAGCTTAATTTTTGACTTCACTCAACCGTTATCAATTTTTTCTAAATCTTTTTTTTAAAATTTCAGTAATATTCATTTTTGTTATTGCCGGCTGATATAAATCAGAAAAGCCTTGATTTTTCTTTGTAAAATTGAATGTTTAAAAAAATTCTCAAATGTGCGGATTGTATGGGGCTTGGGGCCGCTTTTTGTCTGGCTGTATGTACGGTACTAGGTTATAACGCAGGTTAATGGCAACCTGTCCAAAAAAGCCAAATATGATGTGGGTACTTTTTATTTTTAATTATTCAAATCTATTGCAAACTTGAATTATATTAAAACTAATCAACATCATAAAAAACTTTTTTAAAGAAATCGTTTTTGAAAGATGTTTATTTAAAAATAGTTTTAAAATAAAGGTTTTCATCAACTTTCCCTCCTTTTCTTATTTAGTTTTTTTTTTTTTTTTTTTTTTTTTTTTTTTTTTTTTTTTTTTTTTTTTTTTTTT
>JAKVQX010000743.1:0-11428 GCA_030463015.1 Geotrichum citri-aurantii
CCCTTCCCTCAAAAACTATTTGTAAATAGTTGACATTGCTCCTCAAGATCACAATCTGCACACACAAGACAGGTTTATTTATTTATTTGGATTAAAGAAACAAGATCTCAAAACTAGAATATAACAGTAATTTTGTATTTTATTCCATTATTGGTGCTGATACACTTTGATTTAAATGGAAAAGTAAGGAAAAAAATAAAAATAAAGTATGATCTTGAACCAACGTGAAGATGTTTTTTTTTTTCATAAAAAATCATAATAATTTGTTCTAAAAAATATTAAAAAAAAAAAAAGGGCACAGCCAAAAATAAAAGAAGGGAAAATCCCCACACTTTTGGAAATGCAGTTTATTTTTTTTATTATAGCTGATCCTTTTTTTTCTTTAATTTTTTTTTATAAAATTTCCCATTCCTTTCCTCCTATTGAGTGCTTATTTTTATTTTAGTTTTTTTTTGGCAATATTAAGAGGAGGTTTCGCAACAACCATTGGACCAAAAAAATAAAAAAAAAATTAATCAAAGTAATTAAATTTTTTTTTTTAAAAAAAACACTATTTGAATGCCAATTTTTGCGCCTTTTTTTTTTTTCCACTTCTACGTATATAGATTAGCCGCACTATAAAAAAAGAGAAACCCAAACCAACAATTGAAAAAAAAAAAATTTGTTTTGTCTTCTATAGCATGATTTTATTTGTTCTTAAATTATTCATTATTTATAAAAGTTATAGTCACCAAATCACAGTCACCAGTAGCAACGCAATAAGTAACTTAAAAAATATTTGAATCTAAAAAAAAAGCTTGAGTAAGTATAATGCCATCTAAATATTTTTTTAAAAAAACCTTCCTTCCCCAAATAAAAAAAACCAAACTTTAGTGTACTCATATAAGAGAAACACAAAAAAAAAAGAAAAATTAAAATTGGATTGATGGACTTTTTGTCAGGTACCACGGTTCTCAACACAAATCGATTTAGACAGGGATAACTGTTTAAATAAAATTTTTTTCATCATTAAAAAGTCTGTTGTCATCAATGCCAATAAAATTTCTTCAATTTTGCTGGGTTGAACTTTTTTTTTGGAGGCGGCGGAACATAAAAATTAGTATAAAAACTTACAGTTTTACGACAGCTTGAGCTGACGTTCGATTTGAAGGACAAAAATCTCAAATCTAATCACAAACATAAATGCGTGTGTGTATAGGAGGTAAAAAAGATTGATTTAAGTAAAGAAATTTTTTTAAATGGTTTGTTTTATACCAAGTTTGGGAGAATTGAATTACCCTGGCGGGGCTTTCATGGGGTTTGGGTGAATTAAAAATTAGGGCTTGTTTTATTTTTTTTTTGAGAGAAATGAAAAAAAACTAAACATAGGGTTGGCCTCAACGCAGAAAAATTCCACGAACAACAATTTTGTACTGAAAAAAAAGTCTTTTACTTGAAAAAATACAGTTTATGTAATTTTGTTCAAAATGTCTTAAAACATCGGCTGGCCTGAAAGAAAATTTAACTAAATCTCAAGCTTTAATTCTTTTTTTCCCCCCCCTCCTTCTCCACTTTTCCTTTCTTTCAGGTTGAGGTTTTTAACAATAAAGACTCCATAAACCAGATTTAAAAAGTAAATATAAAACATTCTTGTGATATTAAATTTTTTTATAGAGCGTTAAAAAATTTGATTTAGTAAAGTACTGGATTTTTTTTGAGCTAGCAATAAGGCAAAAAAAAAAAAAAAAAAACACTGACTGTTTAAATTTTTTTTTTGGGTGAATCTGTATAAATTGAATAATTGACTATTGCTCAAAACAAAACAAGGGTGTGATTTGTGAATGAGCTGCGCGTCCTGTTAGTTATATCATACTAACAAGATATTCAGTTACATTGTCAATTGCTCATGTTTTTTACGTTTTCAATTTTTTTTACTTTGAAGTTGTCCAGCTTGAATGACCTTTTCTATACACAAATATTTTTATTTTATTTTTCTAAAACAAAAATTAAACACAAAACAAAAAAGCCAAGCATCGCAATCTTAAAAGCCAAACTAAACTTGTCCAAAATTGAAAACTAATCAAAAAAAAAAAAAAAAAAAAAAAAAAAAAAAAAAAAACTCTTGGCTTGCGCAAAAGCAAAGTCCTAAGAAATAAGCTATCAATTATGGTTAATTTTTATTTTAAAAAAAAGAAGCAGGTACATAATATTGTCGGGAAAACAGCATCTTCTCAAATTAAAAAAAAAAAAAATCTAAAGATATTAAATAGAGACTCTTTTTTGGTCTAACTAAATTTTTTTTTACCCAAAAATCAACAATACGTGATTAAAACGCTCTCAAAGAGTTTTCATTCTTTTTGTTCTTGTAAAACAACAAACAACCACGCAAACAAAAAAAAATTGTATCTAAAGCCAAAAATACTAATTTTTTTTTGCAACGGTCAATCCTTACGAAATAGTCTATCTCTACCCCTCTTTTTTTTTTTTTTTCAATTTATTAGAATGGTTTTTCAATACTTGTCAAAATGCAGAGCTGCACTTGATTTTTTTTCTTTCTTTCCTAGTGCTCAGCAGAGCTATTACAGGCTTATGACTGTGTATTGGTATTAAGTAGTGATTCAACTTGACATGATAGTAATGTCTTACGTATCAAAAAAAAAGGAGAACTAGAATAAGAATTAGTGTTGGTACATTCTATCAAATCTGAGTTTAGTTCAAACTGCGCAGCTTAGACTACTTGATAAAATAAAAAGATACACTTTGTAGAGCTCACGGGCAACATTGTTTATTGGAACTAGCAGTAAAAGTCAATGTTTACTCAATTAATCTTTATTAACAAAAGTGTGTTGAAAAGGATACATATTATGGGGGTACTTTCTATCAATGTGATAATTGTTGTTAAACGATTGTAACAACTTGTCATCAATAGTCTTGTTCCGCCATGCTTTTTGATGACCATAGTCTCTAAAAATTTTTTTACCTCGATTAATACTGCTGTATTAAAACTTTCCTTCTTTTCTGTCTTTACCTCTCAATTTTTTCTTTCTCTTTTTAAAACCTCACACAAATACAGTACCCAGTATAACAGCTGAACAAAACTTCGAGTAGCCGCTCAAGCGGGTTCTTCCCAATTTTGCAAGCAGGCTTTGACATAGGTCATAATTGGGTTATCTTGAGCATTGTCTGAAGTTTAACGAACGTGAAACAGTTGTTGCTGTTATTAAAACGTTTAGCATCTTGTTTTTTTTTTTTGGGGTGATTTCCACGGGCTCAGTAAAATGCACACACATACAAACTCAAGGAACTGCTGTGGCTAGAGACTAGCGACCGCCGACTTCCACCAAAAAAAAAAAAAAAAGGAGGCTCAAATGAAAACTTTATAGAGAAACAATTAAATAAAAAGAGAAACTATTTGTATGACTTATTGTGTCTGTTTTAGAAACTTGAAAAAGCCCTAGTCGTTGAAAAGATTTGTGTGTTTTCAATCCAATTTTTTGTCAAACATTTTGGTGACCCAAACTACAGTCCCCTTTTATATTAATGGAAGCTTCTTAAAGCACTTGTATAATATCATGTAGTCTCATTAAAAAAATTTTAAAAATTTAAACTAGTTTTTTAAAAGCAGAGATTTTGCAGTTTAATTTTTTTTGTCCCGCCGTTTAACCGATTTTTACTACCATAGGCTTATTTTTCACAGAGAAGTATCTTAATTTTGTCTTGATCAATTGCATCTAAAGTTTCACACTGCCAATGATAGGCAAGTGATCTGTTGATTACGTTAACCTTCAAGTAATTTTTTAAAAAAATTTCAAGAGGCTAAACAGATTACTCTAGCTTTAGTATGTCACAGTTAATCTTAGTGGGACTGAGATTTAAATAAGGTTGCCATTCGACAACTTTTTTTTTTGTTTACCGGTAAAAACTAGTCTTTTGCGGCTTTAGATTTGTGAATAAGTGCGTTTTTCTGCTAGAATACAGTGCCAGGTTGGTAAATAAGAAGCAGAACAAGTTTCCATTGCATTTTGATACGTAGGTGCTGTCTTTTCAAGCTCAATAAATCTTTGATGAATGGATCTTTCTTCTTGCAAATTGGCACTCCACCCAATCACAATTCATTGAACAGAAAAATTGAAAACTTTGTTCCTTATTTTAGTGAGAAAGCCTGAAGCTAAAATATTTTTTTTTAATGTAAGCCTTGGCAGCGCTGGGTCATGCCAGATAAAAACATGAAATAGCTTAACGTGTTAGCGTTTCTGCATATATTATTACGTTTGACTACTTAAGAAACTAAAAGAAAAAGAAGAAAAGAAAAAAGCTTGTTTTTTGGCAAAGCCCTATTTCATCTGTACATGACAATGTTGTTGTCTTTAAAATCAATATAGTTGAACTTAAACATTTATAAGCCTATCTGGGGTAATTGAACGATTTGAATTTTCAACAAAAGTAGATATGAGCTCTTAGATATTACTAACTGAAAATTATTAGATACAATCTATTTTATACACAATAAGCTCACTTTTTGACTGTGCTGATTAGCTGCGCCATGATCTTTAACACAATCAATGGCTTTATTGCTGTAGAATGTGGTGTTGTGAGCCAACGATTATAGCTGGCGGCCTGACGAAAGACCTATGATGCAATACGAGTTATCTACCGACCGGCTAGTTCCTAGTTAACCTAAAATATATCTTGTAGTTCCAAATTTTTTTTTTTGATCTGGTGGGGGCTGGCGGTTTAGAAGGGCGGTGCTAAGATTGTAGAAAGGCCCATTGTTGTGAAAGCAGTAAAGTGAAAAGGGTAATAAGAGGCTCAGAGCTTTATACCAGTTGGAAGTATTTGACCAACTGGTCTGCGCCATCTGTACCTGTTGCAAAAAATATTAAAAAAAACTACTCAAGTAATACAGTTTAGAGATTTCACTCTCAGTGCTTGATGCCGAAATGTCTTTGATGCCAACAACAGCCGCAGTGCTATGTAGCCAGTTTTTGTTCACGCAGTTCTGCAAGAGTGTATTACATGGCGAACCATCACCAAAAAAATGCTGTATACGGCATTTTTCTTGTCTGGATTGATAGGATGATATAAATTTTTTAGGTGTTTGGTTTCAGGAACTGATTTTTTTAGCCTACACGTTGCATATTTACAATACGCACAAAAAAAATTTAATTTTGAGATCTCCAAATGTGAAACCAAAGAAGCAGATATTAGCCGTGGTATTAAGTTCTCGGTAACCGTGATGACGTCTTCAAAAAAAAGTTTAGATGGATTTTGAGTAAAAAAACAAACTATAATTTACTAACTACGTATTCACATGAAAACAGAACCAAAAAAAAATTAGGAGCTATAAATAACTAGCCTATCACGTGCGTCATATCTTAGCCCACAGTGACTATTGGAGGCGCAAACTGAAAACAAACAGGCTTTTTTTAGTTTGTCAGTTTACTGTTTAGTTGCCTTAAACAGTAAATGTTGCCAAAGTTAATTTATTGAATTTTATATATTTTTAATTTTTGGGAAAATCAAACCAACCTATTTCGGAACAAGTGAAAAATAAAAAAAAAGGGCTGTGGACAGGGACCAAGGCTAGTCAATGTTAAAAAAAAAATAAAAAAAACCAGGTACGAAATAATTTTTTTTTAAAAAAAAAACCCGAAAGAAAGAAAGAAAATTATACCTAAAGTAGCTGTTGATTTAAGCAGAATAAAATATTCCTTGGATCAAAATCAGCAATCAATACACTCTTTAAATGAAATTTAAAAACAGTTTCTTATTTATTTTTTGATACTAGTAACAATAATTGGTGATAACAAATATCATTATTATTGCTAATAATCTTTTTAGCAGTGCTATTTATTTTAAAAAATATTTGTTAATGCGGCAAAACAAAACTTTGACTGAATGATTTACATATTAAGCTGAAATTTACTCTTGGGGGGGGGGGGGTGATCCAAATCCTTTAATTTAGAAAAAAAAATAAAAACATGATGAACACGTCAATAGATAGGTTCCATAACAACAAAGCAAAAAAAAATTAAAATGAGTAAAATTCAGTCAAAACTTTTCCATAACAACAAATAATTTATTGGATTATAAGATAACCAATGTATGGATGGTATCAAGATGGCACAATTATGATTTTAACGTCCTGATATTGAACCGTCATAGATTTTAACTTTTGAAAGTTATAACAAAATTAAAACATTTATTGAAGGCTTTTAGTTGCTGCTTTTTATTTTTATTTTTTTTTCCACCAAACCTACAAGAAACTATCGCCAGGACAGGCTTTTTATAAATTTTTTCATGATCACCATTAGCTAAGCCTTTTTTTTTTTATTTTCTATGCTGGAAATATCTATTCATATGTAACTTTCTAAGGCACAGTGTTGTCTTTTTTTTTTTTTTTTTTTGTGTTGAAACAGTTTGATACAAAAATTTCTTTTATTATAAAGTTATATCAACCTCCTTTCCTCCCCTTTTTAACATGAAAAATTATTATTTAGATTTTTTTAAATTTTTTTTTTTGAATATTTAAATTTTTGTTTCTTCAAACTCTTCTCCTTCTTTTTTATTTGTTTTTATTTCATTCAAGAAACTCTTCTTCTCCCCCTATTATCGTATCCCCTCCTCAGAAATGAGCCACCCAAACGATAATAACTATAACAACAACGGCCAGAGGCCGCCTGTTCCCAACTCCTCTTACAATCATGATGATTCCAATGACATCTCAAATCATCCCAGCAGATTCGACCCTTCCAACCTTCAGTCTGCTCCCTACAGCCCGACTTCTTCATACAGCCAGCAGCAGGACTCTAACCCGTACGGTGCCACAGATAGCAATCCGTATGCCTCGGCTGATCACAACACGTATGGTAGTAATGCACCCCTTGCGGGCTCACAGCCTCCTCTTCACCACCCGGAGCCCAACTCGCTATCCGTAACCACTCCCTTTGAAGATCAGGGCTCTTCACTATCATTACACCCTGAACCTTCAAACCCCTTTTCTTCGACCCACAAGATCAGTGGTAGCTACAACGACGAAGAGTACAACTCTGATTTCTATGAAGAAGACTCAGTTCCTTTAACAAATTATCCTCCGCAAGGTAGTAGCAACCCCAATAGTAGATATGATGATTTCAATAACAACATCGCCTACCAAAATGTCCCATATCAGGGTGGTGCTTCCGCACCCTATCCTGATGAAGACCAGCTTCAGCGACCTCAGCGCCAAGGAACCAACCTGTTCAATAAACTCACTGGCAATCAACCCTACAACCAGGCTTCTAGCCCTTACCAGGACACAGATTCATCTGAATCCATTAGCGACGTCCAAATGGACTTTGTCCAAGGTCTCCCTAACCTTCCCAACCTTCCAACTGTTTCTCATAATGAAAACATTTACTTTCCTTCGAGTTTCGACAATTCGTTTCCTCAATTGCAGATGCCTGAGCCTAGGCCTAACTCTGTAAACACTGACATGATCGATGCCAGTTGGGAGTATCGTCAGCAACAACCAGTTAACGATAACTTTGCCAAGAGACAGGTTAACCTCGTCAACGGTGTCTTTAGGGCTGAGTACCCTGTTCCTAGTCTTGTCAAGGCCTCGGTCGAGCCCAAGTACATTGATCTCGAGGGAGGCTCGACTGAGTTCACTCACATGCGTTACACGGCTGCTACCGTGGATCCTGATCAATTCGACGAAGAGCATGGCTATGTTTTGCGTGCTAAGGAGTTCAACCGTGAGACTGAACTCATGATTGCTGTTACTTACTACTCTGAAGATAAGGTCCTGACGGCAAGAACTCTCTATGGTGTCATGAAGAACGTCCATCATTTCTGCTCCGATAAAAAGTCTTCGTTCTGGAACAATGGTTCTCCTCCATGGCAGAGAATTGTAGTTAGCATTATCATGGATGGTATCGAGCCTTGTAGAAAGGACACTCTTGATACTCTTGCTGCTATGGGTATCTACCAGGATGGTGTCATGAAGAAGGCCATCAACGATGATAAAACCGTTGCGCATATTTTTGAGTACACGTCTCAGATCAGCATTACTCCTGATCTCAAGCTTCTTCGTCCCAACACTGAGGGTAGTGATTACAATGTTCCACCCATCCAGTACATCTTGTGTCTGAAGCAGGAAAACTCCAAAAAGATCAACTCTCATCGTTGGTTATTCAATGCTTTCAGCCGTCAGCTAAACCCCAACATTTGTGTGCTTATCGATGCTGGTACCAAGCCTGCTTCTAAATCTATTGTTCATCTTTGGCGTGCTTTCTACAACAATGAAAACGTTGGTGGTGCCTGTGGTGAAATTCATGCAATGCTGGGTAAGAAGCTCCATCTTGTTGCTACTAATCCTTTGGTTGCTGCTCAAAACTTTGAGTACAAAATTTCCAACATTCTTGATAAACCTCTTGAGTCTACCTTTGGTTTTATTTCCGTTTTGCCTGGTGCTTTCTCTGCGTATAGATACGATGCCTTGCTTGGCCGACCTCTTCAGCAATACTTCAAGGGTGATCACTCCCTTGCCGATCGTCTTGGTGCTGAAGGTCTTAATGGTATGAATATTTTCCAGCGTAACATGTTCTTGGCGGAAGATCGTATTCTGTGTTTTGAAATCACTTTTAAGGAAAAAAAGAAATGGCATTTACAGTACGTCAAGGCTTCCCGAGCTGAGACCGATGTTCCAGAAGAGATTGATGAATTTATTTCCCAGCGTCGTCGTTGGTTGAACGGATCCTTTGCGGCCACCTTGTACTCAATGATGCACTTTGCTCAAATCTACCGCACTTCTCACAATCCTTTCAGAAACATCATGCTCCATGTCCAGCTATTTTACAACTTTGTCAACATTTTTTTGACCTGGTTTTCTCTTGCTGCCTTTTACTTGACTACTACTGTCATCATGCAACTTGCAGCCAACCCTAATGATGACGATATTTTGGAAGGTAACGATTCTTACGTGACCCCCTTTCCTTCCTCGAACAAAACAGTTTCCATTTCTATTGCATTGGTTCTCAAATTTGCGTACTTGGTGTTTTTAATGATTTCATTTATTCTCGCACTCGGTAATAGACCCAAGGGTTCACGCATTCAGTACAAGATTTTGTTTGTGGTCTTTGGTCTCATCCAGTGTTATGCGTTTGTTATTTCTATTTATCTTGCTGTTCGTGCTTTTACCTCCAGTAACGGCAGCCCCTTTTCAGATGGCACACACAGCGGTGCATATGGATTTGTTCGCTCGGCTGGATTTTTAGTTCTCATGGCGCTTGGCTCAACTTTTGGTCTTTACATTATTTCTGGAATCATTTATCTGGATGTGGGACATTTGGTTCATTCTCTGCCGCAGTACATGTTCATTATGCCCAGTTTCACAAACGTGGTCAACGTTTACGCTTTCTGCAATTGGCACGATGTTTCATGGGGTACCAAGGGTGCTGACAAGCCCGATGCTCTTCCTGCCGCGACATCTACGAAGAGTTCAGATGATGGTGCTGAGGTGGTTGAAGAAATTGACCGCCCACAGGAAGATGTCGATATGAAGTTTAACCTCGTCGTTGAGCGTGCGCTCAAGCCTTACCCTAAAGAGGTCAAATCCACGCCCAAGGTTGACATGGATGACGATAACAAAGCGTTTAGAACCAACTTAATTATTTCCTGGATGGTGTGTAACGCTATTCTTGCTGTTGGCCTGACGTCGCAGAGTGCGTCTGAGATTGGTTTTGCAAACACCACTGACAGAACCAAATATTACTTCTACGCTCTGATTATCATTACGGCTATTATGGCTTTGCTGAGATTAATCGGCTGCACTATTTTTGTGACAAAGAGTTATCTTTCCAGAGGATTTGGAAAACGGTAGATAGAAAACAATTCTCAAGTTTTAAATTTTTATTTTATTTTTATTAATTTTTTTGGTATATTTTCAAAGAAGAAAAAAATAAAAAAGGGACATGTAATAAAAATAAAAATCTCTAGAAAAAAATGTTTCATCCAAAGTTTTAATTTTTTGTTTTGTCAAAATTTTTTCAAATTTCTAAAAATAGTTTTTTTTTTGTCAGGTTTGAATTGATTGAATTCTACAGACACCAAAAAAAAAAAAAAAAGGGTTTTTTCGAAGAACTCTTAAGCTTTATGCATAAAAACTTTATTATCCGCAATTAACAAACTAACTACGTGTAGTTATTAGTACATGTTCACCAAAGACTATCCTCAACAAATGTAATCTATAAGAAATTACACGCAAATTTATATCTGTGAATTGCAGTTTTTTTTTGTATTTTTGAAACGTGCTAAAAACTAGATGCCATTAGTACTTGCTCTTCATCTTATAGGCTTCTTTAAAGAAAGTATAGGTATCCATTTAAGTCATAAGAATTAAAACAAAAACTCTCCCCCAAAAAATAAATTAATTAGGCAACGAAAAAACGCGTCATTGCTTCCCATTTAGGAAAATAACTGTGGTAATTACCAAAAAAAAAAGTGCAACACGCGCTATACACACGTCTAACGCGACACGAAACAAACAAGAATTAGTAAAACGAAACATTAAATTTAAATAACTAAAGTAAAGGAAGTTATTCTTTAATTTTTTCATATAACTCACTTTCTTTTTTTTTAACAATTCATCTTTACTTTTTTCTTTATCCTTTTTTGAATCATTCAGTTTCCAGTTTTATTTTTTACAATTTACCTTATTTAACCATATTATTTAAATTAGAAAAAACCAACAACAACGGAGGCTAGACAAAACCATCGACCAGCAACAAGGCCACAAATCTTTAACAACAAATGCCCATATCTGATAGCACAGAATTGTTGCTTTCCAGCATTCCTTTCCAAAAACTTGTCAACCGTGGTACCAAAAATCGCAGTAATAAGAATAATTCGAGTAGTATCAACAATAATACAAATCATATTAACAGCTCAGAAACTCCCTCATCTTCCAACATGAAAAGCAGCGACAGCACAGGTGTGAAAAAATCGACAAAAAAGGGGAAAAACCGTTTGAATGGCATGAAAGTACGTACGATTGACTCGTACTTTATGAAACTGCCTCCAACGCCAATGTCACCTTCCCCGGAACGTACAACCATTTCTGTGCTTAGCCCCAACACAAGCCCTTGTGGCACCAACCCCAAGCTGAATCATAAAGAGGTCATTGAAGCAACAACTATAAAGTTACCCATAAAATCATCAAACACCAAGTCAAAATTCAAATCAGAAGCAAGCCTGGCAGCGGTGGCTCAGCCGCCCCCTCCAAAATTCCAGCCGTACGGAGCTGTAGGGTGCGCGGAGATAGTCTGGGAAAAACTAGCAGTACGCGATTTTATGACTCGGTGTAAGTTTAAACGCGTATACATTACTGAAAGTTGCATTGCTTTGCTGCTTTCCTTTTTTTTTTTTTTTTTTTTTTTTTTTTTTTTTTTTTTAAAAAAAAAAATTTTTT
>JAKVQX010000744.1:0-11420 GCA_030463015.1 Geotrichum citri-aurantii
ATAATAATAATAATAATAATAATAATAATAATAATAATAATAATAATAATAATAACTTCACAAACTTTCAATAATTAAAACTTCAAAACACCGCAGTGATCGAGTACTTATTAACAAAATCCTTTTTTTTTAGTTTTTGTTAAAACTCGATTAACTGTAGCCAAAAATAAGATATTTATTCAAGTTGTCAGTTTCAATCACCATCAGATTAAAATTGTATCAAGATTATTATCATAAAGATTTAATTACGCGCTTCAAAAATTGAAAAAAAAAATCCAAACAAATTTCTAAAAAAGCTTTTCATTTACTTATTTTTATGGCAATCAGGTTTCTCTTAAATTGACCTGATGAGTACTAGCTCTGAAAAATTGTGTGCGTTTGTTAGTTTAGATGCGTTTAGATAGGCAGTTTTTAGTTATCGTGAGGATTGTATCATGTCTTTACGCCAAACAGGTACAAATGAATAAGCATATTAACTAAACATGAGTATTAATTATACTAATTGAAATGATTTGTCTTCACGAGTTATTCCATAGCGTCTTGAGCTTTTATTTGTAATATTTTCAATCATTGGCGCCAACCTTTTTTAAATTGCTTTTAGTATTAAAGGCTAAAACAAAATAAAGCAAAGTTTTTTTCAAATAACAAATTCAAAAGTTAGAAAATTTTGTATTGATAGTCATGTATTCACACTTTGATAAGCTTAGTCTTGTGCATGAAAGCTTGGTCATTGCTAAATCTCTAAAAGTTATCATTGGTTGTGATTGTAGAAAATAAATGAGCACATATTTCATGAGCATGTTGAAAGATTTGAAGTTTACAAATTTTTTTTTCTCACACAGCGAATTTTGATTTTACAATTTTTTTCCATGCGTAATTTTACAGATATTTTGTACATTCGTAGAAAATAAGAAAGATAAATCTTGACTGCAATCACGCGTTTCTATCATTGCAGTTACGCAATTTTTTTTTCCATTTCAAAATAGAAATTTCAGCACAACTGTGCAAACACACACACCTTCCCCCTTCTTCCCTTCTCTCTTCTCCTAATTTAGAACTATTTAAGTAGTCTATGTACCTCAGTGCAAACAGACACAAAAATTGAAAATTTGAAGCAAACATTTTTTTTGTAATGTCTATTTTGACGGGCTGCGAGAGCGTGGTGAAAATTTCTAACTGTGGCACAATTGTGTCAAACTGAGAAAATATTTATATTAGTTACTATTTATGGTGTTAAATTTTTTTACTAGCACTACAAATATCTCGAAACAAAAATTGTGCAATTTTGATATATTCAGTAACACGAGAAGTTTTTGATCAAATTTTAACTTTCTAAATTAGTTTAAATTCTAGTGATACGACTAAATAATCAGATCATTTGAAATTTGATTGCGATGTTTACTTCAAAGTTTTTCTCTTGGTAATCTGGAGCTCATCTACTTGACAGAGAGCAATCTATCACTAACAATTACAGTGACTGACATCTTGGATTTGTAGTAAAACCGAAACCAAAATCTTTTAATCATTTCAAAAATTGAAATCCTTTCCCAAGCAGCTATTCTAACTACTTTAAATGTTTCAAGTTATATTAAAGGATCTTTTTCTAAAATGATAGCTCGTACTAGTGTATGTGTTTTGGCTTATATCACTTGAATAAGAGAAGCATAATTCACAAAAAAAATTCAACAGCCACGGGACTTTATTGCTCAACTATCTCACGACACTTTCAAATTATTCATCATCCTCTAGCAACTCTACCACACATACAAGCCAAAATTTTTCACACTCAGAATTTTTTTTCAAAAAACACAAACGAGCTCTAGTTATACATTTGTGCTCAATTTAAAACAGATTAAAGTTTAAATCTTTTTTTAGCCTGAGCTGTGTTTGGTGGACACAAAATCTAAGAGAATTATCTAGAATACTCAAAACAACATGGAATTGATTCATACGTAACCTAAATTGATATTTGGCAAACAGAAAATGAAACTAAAAAGTTACAGTCTGTGCGAGACTATTTTTGCTGGACAGTAAACCAGCAAAAAAATGTCATGTTTAGTGTCAAAAGTGTTTTTTTTTTTTTTTTGAAAATTGGGAATTCATTAGAACGCTTTCGGGTATTTTACCCCAAACGTTTAGGTCTTTTACACAAGTATAGATTTAAATCTAAGCATATTGGAAATAAACAACTGAACAAGCGATTTTCAAGATCAAGCCTTGTTAATGAATTTAGAGAAAATTTGACTATCGCCTTGATAATGATTTTGTTGACTCTTGTCTTTAAGCATATCTCAAAGAACGGCTGACTTAGTAAATTGTAGAAGTGAGTATATAAGATGGATAATTCACATTAATCTTTATTTATTTCGCGACAGATTGAACAAATTTAATTTTTAGATCAAGTATTTATTTTGTTGTTTAAAAGAATTTGAGTGATTGCTAAAGTCAAGGTTTTGAAGGTTGTTGAATTTACTTACACTTGAGACGTTGGATAACGCACAAATGAACAATATATTTTGAGATAAAAAACAATTCTAAAATCTGTAATGAGCAAATCTAGAAAATAGAAATTTTGATTTCTTTTTGTTTGATAATCATCGACTTCTAAGATCAAGATGTCTAACGCAGTTTTATTACTATCACTTTTAGACGGGTGGATCATACAAAGTACTCGGATTTTTTTTCATTCGTTTCATTCACCAGCTTTTTAAAAAATCAAATGTGAACAATTGAAACGCTGCTTAAACTCCCCCTTAGAAGTTTTTGATTACGTAGTGAACTCTAATTTAGTTTCATCTCAAAGTCAAAAAATTCAAGTCTTTAGGTCAAATTAAAAACCAAAAAATTTCAGTATTCATTGAGTGGTGTTTATATCATTACATCGTTATGATTATAGTAATCTATTTTACTTCTTTTCAAATTCTTTCTTTCAGTTAATCGAGCTTAGTAGGCTGGCCACTGAGGAGGGTAAAGACATCAGCGTTGAGCTTGTCACGGCCCTTGAGGAAGTCAAGCTCAAGAATGAACAGGTACTCAATAATGTCACCACCAAGCTTGGCAACAAGGTCACCAGCAGCCTTAGCACTACCACCAGTGGCAATAATATCGTCAACAATAACGACCTTCTGGCCAGGCTTGATCGAGTCAGCCTGCATCTCAAAAGTGTCTTGGCCATACTCCTTCTCGTACACAGCGCTAACAGTCTCACCAGGAACCTTACCCTGCTTGCGGACGGGCACAAAAGAGGCACCAAGCTGCAGAGCAAGAGTGGGGCCAAAGAGGAAGCCTCTGGCATCGAGACCGACAATAACATCGACCTTGCGCTCACCAATGCGCAGCTTAAGACCGTCAATCAGGAGCTGGAAGGCCTTGGGGTCCTGGAAGATGGGCAAAATGTCCTCAAACAAAATTCCCTTGGAAGGGAAGTCAGGGTACTGACGGAGCTTGGCACGAAGGACGGTCTGGATTTCTTGGAGGTTGGACATGGCGAAGACTGTTGGTTGATTGATTGGGTGGGTCTTTTTATGGCGAACGTTGGATGGACGTGGTGGTTGAAAGAAAAGAAGAGGCAGTTTGCTGCAGATGGGAGAATAAAAAATTTTCGGTGTTAATTGAAAGCCGTGTGAATGCCAATACAATTATCGGTTAAACGCGCTCTCAAATGAAATTAAATTTTAAGCTTTAAAACAATTCTTTTAAGTCAGATATCCGATATACATACTTTATTTACTTTTTCTTTTTTTTCTTTTTTGGCTTTTTTTTTTTTTTTTTTGCCTTTGATGGAAATAAAATTACACTCTGAACATCATGGTACGCGTCAACATTCTTAACGCAGAAATCACCAACTTTTTTGAAAACAAACTCTACGACGAGGGTATCAGCGCCGTAGAATATTATCTGTTTCTCAATGCGCCCGACGAACTTAAGATTCCCGGCCCTGCACACCTCAGGCTACTACTTTCGCTGGCCGTGCTGCCTGAAGCGCACCTAACATCTACGGCCACTAATGTCAGAAGCCAACAGGCGTCGCTCGCCGCACGTGCTATCAACGTGCTTATCTTAATCAAGGAGTTAGCCAAAGAAAATGACGAAGTGCGGCAGGTGTTATTTGAAATAATTGAACTTCCCTCTTCGAGTGATCGTATCGGGCGCCATCGATCTCGACGCGCTGACCCGGATTTCACAAGTTACATCCCATCAAACTATCTATCTGACTCTGGGCAGGGCACAGAAGAAAATGAAAATGAAAAAAGAATAAATCTTAAAGGGAGAGACGTTAGTACGGACAAGATTGGGTTGTCGCCAAACCAAGAACAGAGCGCGGGCGAGGTTGACGCTCTCGTATTTTCAGATGAAGAGGAGAACGACGAGGGTGACGAGTACACGGATAAGGCACCTATAATTGAACCCGATCAGGTATTGTTTACGTGGTCGAGTCATAACAAGTCATGGGACCTAATTGAATGGATACTGCTCTACTCGACGGTGTCAACAGATTTTTACCGGAACCGATTTCGCCAGCTGCGGCCGGTGCTACTATTTTTGCTTGACTTGCTGGTAAATTTTGATCGGGGCTTGCTCAAATTAAATGAGATGATAACACAGAGCTCCTCAGTGCTGAGCGTTATCTTCTGTCACTGGACCGATAACAGATTTGAGTATTTATGCAGCGTGTTTGAGCTGTACTTAAGCAACTGTGAGCGCCACAACCCGCAGTCGGAGTTAATCCCAAGCGTAGATGTACCAACAAGCTCACCGGCCGCTTCAAAACGCGCGGCAGACTACGACAATGAGCTGAACCTATTGCACTCTATCGACATCCGGATGACACTGCTTTCACGGGTGCAGGAATGCTTACAAGCAAACTCAGCGCCGTCAGTACTGAAAAGATTCAAGCAAGAATGCGTGCAGTACTTGCAGCGGCTATCGCTTTCGTGCAAAAGTGCAATGGGTCCGGATCCTCTGTTACTCACTGCTTGGGCTGGTAAGTACAGGATACCGTTTGACGCAGAGGGTTCCGATGATCTGACAAACGATCTTATCCTTATTTTATCATCAACGCCTAAGATCAACAAGCGCGCACAAGGCAAGCATTCTCTTCAAGAATACTACCTCGCAATACAGTACTTTCTTTCCTACCATATAGATTTCCTCACAGATGCGGGTCCGGAGTTTTCGAACACATTTATCGCTGCTTACGAGCGAGGCAGGACTATGAGAACTGAATATATGGATGAAATCGCACTGGGTGCGGTTGAGGTCGAGGAGTGCGTGCGCATGGAAAAGACGATCAAAGCTACGTTAAAAAGCTTTGGTGCAGTATAAATAAAGCTTGTGAACAAACAAAATTATTTGTACCCTTTTTTTTTCCCATTACTATTTTCAATTTTATTTCAGATTTGATGGATTGTTCAAAAGTAAAAATGGATACTTTGTGTTGGTACGGAGCCCACTTGTAGTTCCGGAAGCGTGCGCGGTTTTTGTCTGAGTGCTAAACCGTTTAATGCCTTCAAGTACCGTAAAGAAGGTTGCTCAGATTCATAACTTTTTAAAGAACAAAAAAAAAAAATCTATATCAAATCTAACACCCTTTCTTTTTTTTTTTCTTTTTTTTTTTTCTCTCTTTCTTTCTGTTCCATTTCTTGATCTATCCCTTAGCTACATAATATATCCAACTCTTATCTCATTAAAATTATTTGCATGCCGTCCAAAGACCTTTCAAAGAGCATACCGCAAATACCGCCACCGGTGCTGGCACATTCATCTAAAGTGGCGGGCCCTGTTGTCGAGCTCACACCCGAGATGGCCATTGCGGCAAGCCATCGCAGGGTTAAGCACATGGAATCCAAGGCTTCGCTACGGCGACTATCGGCTAGCTTTGTGGACTCTCGGCCGTCGTCGCCCCTGTTTCACGTGGAAATGAGCCAATCACCCACACCACCATCTAAACTTTCTTCTTCTGTCCCTGACGCAACGGCGCCAGAATCTGGTGGTAGTCTAACGAATGATACCCGGAAAGATCATATGCAATCTGTGTCGCACCTTGCGTCTGTGAAAAACGCCTCATTCGAGTCCGCAGTGGTGCCTGCCGCTTTGGCGAATACATCTGTCGAGGCTCCTGAAACGCATCAGGATCAGCAGCAACAACTGGAAAACCCAGATCAGATAAGGAGAAGCTCTTGGTGGTTTTGGTCATCTCCATTGGAAATCACGCCTGTGACAACGACAACAACGACAACGAGCGTGACGACGACTACAACAATGACCACGACCGTAACGCACACAACTACGACAGCGGCCCCTGCAGGCACGGCTGACAAGACCCTACGGAGCGTCGGCGCCGGAGCAACGGTTAACAAGTTAGAAGAGGAAAATGCGGTAGAAAACCCTGAAGAAACTAACAGCCCCACTGGCGCTGCGGCTGCCAACACAATATCAAGTACAATCAGGTACTGGGGTTTGGGTTGGTTCTACAGCAGTTTGGAGTCCTCGTCAACTTCCCCAGAAAATTCACAGGCTAACTCAAAGACCTGCGAGAAGCCACCACCTACAAATCTGAAAATAGAGGAACTCATTGACAACGAAGACGTTCAGCAGCAGCCGAAACGAGCGATTTCATCTTCTAGCATATCATCTTCTCAACGTCCATTGAAGCAGAGCGTGACTGCAGAAGACATGGACACCAAAGCCAAGGTCAATAATGACAAGCTCCAACCACAACAACTGCATCAGCAACAACAACTGCAGCAGAAGCAGGATGGTTTATCGTCATCGGTTTCATCGACAACGTCAACACGCAAAAAGTCGATATGGGGTGGCCTTTTTTTGCAAAGCAACCAGTCTTCGGACCAGCTGCCCTCGTCGCCGCCCACCCCTGCATCCACCAACTCCGAGCCCAATGCTGTGTCAACGAACATTACTGATAAGGCCCCAGAACAGTTCAATGCAGAATCAAGGAAATCTTCTCAAACCCAATTGAATTCACCAGTACCCGGCGCGAATGGGACCACATCTGCTACCAATGGTACTAAGAAACGCAAGAAATCTTTCGATCCACTTCGCCCCAATCTTGTCCTGCCAGCTTTAGAAGACAACTTTCCTATTTATTCAACGACAAGGACATTTAAAAACTCGTTGAAAAAATTAACAAACATGTGGTTTCCCGGTAGAAACAAGAATACCACCAGTAACGACAGTGCTACCTCAAATGAGTCTAATCTTTCTACCGCTTGGATCAATCCAGGTAACGCAGAGAGACCACACCTATATCGTAGCTCAAGCCCAAAACAGGTGTCGCGTGTGGTGGTTGTCGGTGTGCACGGGTTTTTCCCAATGAAAATGCTGCGGTCGTTCATCGGCGAGCCCACAGGTACGTCGCTGAAGTTTGCGACAGAGGGTGCTCATGCTTTTGAAGCGTACGGGCGCAAACATGGCATGGAGATTGTGGTTGACAAGATTGCCTTGGAAGGCGAAGGCAAAGTGTGGTCGCGGGTTGATAGTTTGTATGATCGGCTGCTCAAGTACGCCAGCATTATTGAAGGGGCCGACTGCGTATTTTTTGCCGCCCATTCACAAGGCACCCCTGTTGCGGCGCACTTACTTGCACGCCTTGTTGAAGAAGGCTATGTTGATGATAAGGTTATCGGTATGGTCGGCATGGCTGGCATTTCGTTAGGTCCATTTTCTGGCCTTGACCAGACGTTTATGGTGCGTGCATATTCATCCATCGAAAGCTCGTCACTAGGTGAGTTGTTTGAGTTTCAGGATCTGACCAGCGTCCACTCTCGAAAGTACGTTGAAGCGTTGCGCACAATCATTGCACACAATGCAAAAATTGTGTTTGTGGGCTCAATCAACGATCAGGTCGTTCCCTTGTACTCAGCAACTTGCATGCACGTTGCGCATCCAAATATTCTGCGCGCGGTGTACGTTGATGGCAGCAACGAAGTGTCGCCTGAGTTCATTTCAAACTTGGTTGGTCTAGCTTTGAGACTAAAAAATGTAGGGTGTTCCGATCACGGGCTTATTAGAGAAATCAGCGCGTCGCTGGCGGGTTCGCTACGAGGCGGCGGCCACTCACGCATCTACGATGAACAATCAGTGTATGAATTAGCGATACGTCATTTACTCGAAACTACAGACCCAGACCCCGCGTTGCCCGTTGCCGTGGACACCGACTTCCAGGTGCCACCGCGCACTAACCACAACCCATACCTGCTGCCGTGGAGTCTGCATGGCATGTTTACAGAAGCCGCAGCCCGCACGCGCCTTCGCCCCGCGCTGCATGAACTCATTCGCGAGTTCCGCGCCTGGACTCCCGAGTCCAAGTCGCTCAAAGACATCAAGTACCGGCTCAGTGCGGTTCAGGCTAAACTTTAAAACTGAGCCCACGGTTACGCGCTTTGAGCGGGCTGATTTGGTGCCCGCCAGGGAGGGATATTGTTGTACCAGCACTGGTACTAGTGCCCGGCGCTGCCAGTTTCGGTCCATCTAGCTTGTTATTATTACTATCGTTGTTGTTGTTATTACTATTAGCAGTAGTAGTTTTGTTTTTTTCATAATCATCATATTCGTTTCCCTTTTCATCATCGTCGTCGGTGTCGTCTTCGTAGAGTCGGAGTTTAGTCGAAGTATTGAGTTTGCGCCGTTTCTTGCGTGGTGCAAGCTGAGGCTTGTTGGGGGGCGACGCGGCCTTGTTAGAAGACGCGCGCTTTGTGGCGCGTCTCGTCGGTTTTGTGGTGGTACTAGTCGTCGCTTTAGTAGTGTTGGAGGCACTGGAGAGATCAGCAGTAGACATTTCATCGTCAAAAAGGGAAAACGACTGGGGCGCCTTTTTGCTTCCCTTGGCATCAGTAACAGCGGCGCCAGCTGCTGTCGTAGAGATGGAAATACGCGGCGATGCAGGTGGGGAGGCAGTTTTGTTAGCATCGGCATTGGACTCTTTTCTCTTACGTGAAAGAAACGGCGTTGTCGAGAAGGATTGCGTCGGCATCGCGCTACTGCTGGTGTCTTTGTTGGCACCTTGTTTGGATTTTTTTGCAGCAGCTGCTTTTGCAGTTGCTGCTGCCACTATGGCAGTCTTTGTAGGTGGAGCTTGAAACCGTGTTGGCGGCGGCGGAGTATCCATTAAGGAAGTCGGAGCTGCAGCTCTTCGGCGGCGTTTCGGTTTGGCCTCAGCCACATCTGCATTTGGCACAGCGACGGCCGTGGTGGCGGCGGCAGCAGGTTTCTTCTTAGTCGGTTTGGCAGCGTTTGCGACGGTAACTTCGTTAGCAACGGCCACGGCAGCAGCCTTTGCCTTTAGTTTTTTGATTTCAGCGTTAAGCAGCCGTATTTCAGCGGCCTGCTCACGCACTGTAGCGTCGCGAGCCTCGATGTCGCCGTTTGCTTTGTCTAGATCTCGGCGTAGCTGTGCAATTGTTTCTGTATCTTCATTCGATTGTGTTGTTGATGCTGTTGGTATCACTGGGGACGATTCGAGATCAGGTTTTTGTGACGCTTGGTCGCGTTTGTACGCGTTTAATTCGGCCCGTGCGTGTTCTGCTTCTAGCGCGCGACTCTCGAGCACGAGCTGCGTGCTATACGCCACTAACTTATGGATCACGGCATCAGCCTGTCGTAGCTGTGCATATAAAGTGGCATCACTCGGTGCCGGTGCCAATGCCGGCTTAGGTCTGTTACTGCTGGACTTTTTGGTGGCAGGTTTAGTAGTAGTTTTAGTAGTAGCGGCAGCTTTCTTTGGCGCTGTTTTTTTCTTCAAGCTGACTTCAGTACCGGCCCTCGTGTTTTGGTGCGTGTTAAGCTTGTCTGTCAGCACGGGTAGTCCCAGCATATCGTCGTCTGCCTCTTCGGAGCTAATGCCACTGATCGTAGCCGTCTGAGACTGTTTATGAAACTATCAAAAAAGGGTGTTAGCTTCAGGATTCTAAATTTCATTTTTATAAAACAAGCCCAGTTAAAAAAAAATAACAGAGGTGAGTTTACTCACGCGTTTCCGAGACATTGTGAATGTCTTGTCTGCTTAATGAGTTGTCGTGTAGTTGTTTTTTTTGTTTTTGTTTTTTTCAAGAAGAAAGAAAAAAAAAAAAAAAAATTTAAAATTAAATTGTTAATAAATCAGGGTCGCGTTTTAGATCGCGTTGCAGAAGCTAAAAAAAAAAAAAAAAGTAAATTAAGACCTGATCAAAATCATTTAAATGAGCATAGGAAGGAGGAGAGAAATAAAAATAAAGAAATGAAAAAAAGCCCAAATGTAAATTAAATAAAGAAATTTAAATTTATGAGTAGTAAATGAATAAAAAAGTTAGTAAAAATTTGAAGGTGCTCGTTATTTAATCCACAGAATCCGAAGGTCAGATCGAACACCGGAGTACTAAAGCACAATTAACACACTCAAAGATTTACAAAACCCTAACATTAGTAACAATTTTTTTGAATCACACATTGTGAAATGAATTATATAAACAGGGTCTTCAAACTCCATAGAGACCGCTGTTCTGACTTTTTTCCGTTAACCAGCTTTCGCTTTATCTGCCATTTACACCAATTTAATGCTCGGATTGACTGAGAATTTTCGTCTCCCACTAATTGTCAATAGGATACCTCCTATTAAAATCATCTTTTTCAAGTAAAAAAAAAACGTCGAAAAGTGACAATCCACAAATTTTCTGCAAGTGTTCATAAGAATCTTTTCAACAGTGTGGTGATGCGTTTGCAGAGCCTGGTAAAAACTAGGAGACTCTACACGATGCAAAGCAGTACTGAAGGTTCCTGTACCTGGTAAATGCGTTCTTGTTCTAATCTGGCTTCTCGTGTCTTCGGCTTCTGAGCTGGTTCTAGCTCTTCTTTGATTGAATGCTATTACTTCTTCTTCCGATCTTTTGTGATAAATCTTCATTTGGAACCTCCGATATTGAACAATAACTCTTCTTTCACATTTCATGTTTTTCTCTACACTAGAGACTGAACCCTAACCCTGTAATTTTAGACACAAATTAACTGTTTAATATTTTTATCAAAATTTATTAAATTTGTAAGGAATTAGACCTAGTTATGCCTTAGACCCCAGTTGACACTTATACCTTATAACTACGTACTGAGTTGTACTTCCGTTAGAGTGGACAGTTGTTATGTATCACAACTACAGTCCCGGATATGTGTGCCGGCTGTAAGTTGAACTTAGTGTCTTAACAGAGCCACCTTGTCTCTTACCGTCGAAAAGCTTAGTTTTGTTTTACTTGGTTTTATTTTACTTTTATTTGTATTAAGTTGAATCGTCTATAAATAGTCGACCGTTTCCTTATAGTTTTATTTTAAATAGTTAACAATTTATATACCTTCTTCTGAACTACTACATTTACTGTGCCCAAAGTCCTTAGGGACCTTCGGTCCCCTTCGGACCTTCTGTCTTACTGTAGTTA
>JAKVQX010000745.1:0-11411 GCA_030463015.1 Geotrichum citri-aurantii
TTTTTTTTTTTTTTTTTTTTTTTTTTTTTTTTTTTTTTTTTTTTTTTTTCCCTCCCGGGCTGTTTTCACTCTATTACAGTATTTTACATCAGTTGGCCACATTTTCTTCTTCTTCTTCTTCTTCTGCTTCTTCTTCTTCTTCTTCTTCTTCTCCTTATTTTTCCTCCACCAAAATCACATTCACCCCCCGGATTATCCTGTTAAAAACACTGTTTTCCTCTAGCTTTTCATTCCATCTTTCATTAATATAGTTGGTTCTTTTCGTACCTACGTTCGCTAATCTGTTTGAAAGCTATACTAGTTTGTTTTTTTCCGTGAAGGTTTAGGTCTGTCTGCCACTCTTTTTTTTTTTTTTAAAATCAAAAACTTTTCTACTTGCAATCATCGACCTTATTTACTCGACCTTTTTGTAGTTCACATCGGTCTCGCCTTTTATTTTTAAATTTTTGCACCACTACAAACGCATCATCGACCTCAGTCCTTCTGTCTGGTAAGCTCATATCTCTCTCTCTTTTTTTCCTCTCCTTTTTTTTTTCCATACCGTTTTGTTCAAGTTCAGTCTTTCTAACCAACCCCTTTCAGAAAAACAAAGCACTTCATCTCTTTTTCTGTTACACTAAAAAGTAAGTGCTAAAACAACTCCTAGTTCCGATGTAAACAAGGAAAAAAAAAAAAAAAAATGTAAACAAACCCACTAACACACTTGCAGTGGACAGGAACTTTGACCTCGAGCAGGGCAAGACTGACATTTCAAGAAAAAAGTCGCTTGTCAGGCCCGACCGTGCTCGCATGGATCCCAGCCATCCCCAGTATCACTATGCGCAAAAGACCGCGCAACAGTCTAGTCACATGAACGTTCAGCCCTCGGCGACGGGCAACGACCCCAACCTTCAAGACTTTAGCAGAGAAGCCCCACCGATCCCACTCGCAGATATGAGCCATCATGCCAACAATTCGCCGGTTCTGCGAATAGATGAGGAGGCTGAGGTTGAAAGCGTCTCCGACAACGCTCTAGACAGAAATGGCTCTTCGCCTTCCTATCGCCCTCAAAACGACTCTAGATTTTCCGAAGAGTCAGATACTGCTCAGCCCAACGCTTATGCTCCCCAGAACTACGGTAAACGAGAGCTCAACGAAAACACAGTCGATGCTGACACTCTGCTAAACTCAAAACGCCTCAGCACTGCATCAGCGAAAAAAAAGGAGAGCGAGAAAAAGGGAGGTCCACCCCCTTCTTTGTGGAGAACATATTGTTTCATTGTCACGTTTTGGGCTCCTTCCTTTATCATGAAATACTTTGGCATGCCTGATAGAGACAGACAAATTGCTTGGAGAGAGAAGATTGGCCTAATCACTATCATCTTATACGTTGCTGCCTTTGTTGCCTACTTGACATTTGGTTTCACAGCTACCGTTTGTCACAACAATGTTGTTCGCTTGCGTAATAACGAGGTTAACGATGGTATGTTGATTATTCACGGTCATATCTATGATCTCACACAATCTAAGCACCCTGCTGCTCATGGCGTCCCTCCAAACTCCAACGTTCTTTACCCTCCTGTCAACGCAGGTGGCAGAGATGCTTCTTTCCTTTTTCAGAATGTCAACGGCCACTGCTTGAACGTGTTGACTCCCCGTGATAACGCCTCAATTCCTCATTCTGGTAATGAGCTTGCTTACTACATGCCTTGCAAAACTTTTGCTCAAGACGGTTCAACCAAAGCCAATTTTACAACCGAGTACTATGATGGTTGGGCTTGTCACACATCGACTGAAGCCAGAAAAGCTCTCTATGGTCTGAAGACCTCTGGTGAAGTTTACTTTACTTGGGACGACGTCCGGAACTCCTCCAGAAACTTGATTGTTTTTAACGGTAACGTTATTGATCTTGATTTAATTGATTGGATTGATACCGACTCTGTCAATGTTCCTAAGCTATTTTACGATATTAAGGACAATACTAATCTTAATGGTGTTGATGTTTCCCAGATGTTTTCTCAAGGTGATTCTAGAAAGGTCGTTAGATGTCTTAGTGATATTGCCATGGTTGGTTACGTTGATTCTGATCAGATCGGTTGTCTTGCTTCAAAGGTTGTTCTTTACGTCTCTTTGTTTTTTATTATTAGCATTGTTGTCATCAAATTTGTGTTTGCCATTTACTTTAGATGGGTTGTCACAGGCAAACAAGGTGCTAACTACATGGATAACAAGGCTTTGGTAAAGCATGATCAAGAAGTCGAGGATTGGTCGAACAATATGTATGCCCAAGGTCCCGTCAAGAACGCTCCCAAACCGTACCCTCAAAGCGTTCAAGGTCGTGTTTCAGTGTTTCGCCCCAGAAGCACTCTTCCTTCTGGTACCGTAACTATGGGTTCTCAGCTCCCCTCATCTTCTACCTCTAAACTTCTTCCTAGCGGTACATATTTGCAAGAAAATTTAAGCTCAAGAGCCTCTGTTTTCAATGGTCTTGATGACCCTTACCGCTCTACCAAGTCTTTCAATGGTGATACTTCTTACGTTGGTGCTACTGATGCTAATTTTGGCGATCAAGATCTTGACCCCCTTTCCCCAGGCTATCTTGTCCCTCAACCTCCTGTTGATTACCAGCCCTTTGGATTTCCTCTTGCCCATACTATTTGCCTTGTCACTGCGTACTCTGAATCTGTAGAAGGTTTGAGAACCACACTTGACTCTGTCGCTACCACTGATTACCCTAACTCTCACAAGCTTATTCTTGTTATTTGCGATGGTCTCATTAAGGGTTCCGGTAATGACATGACGACTCCTGAAATTGCCCTTTCAATGATGAAAGATTTTGTTGAGGCTCCTGATCAAGTTCAGCCTTACTCCTATGTCTCAGTTGTTAGTGGTTTCAAGCGTCACAACATGGCTAAGGTCTATGCAGGTTTTTATAGCTATGATAATGATACTATGGATCCTAGCAAACAGCAGCGTGTTCCCATGATTACTATTGTCAAATGTGGCACCCCTGCTGAGCAAGGTGCTTCTAAGCCTGGTAACAGAGGTAAGCGTGATGGACAGGTTATTCTTATGAGTTTCCTTCAGCGTGTCATGTTTGATGAGCGTATGACTGAGCTCGAGTACGAATTGTTTAACGGTATATGGAAGGTAGCGGGTGTGGCACCAGATTTCTATGAGATTGTACTCATGGTTGATGCTGATACAAAGGTTTTCCCAGACTCAATCACGCATATGGTTGCACAGATGGTTAAAGATCCTGAAATCATGGGTCTCTGTGGTGAGACCAAAATTTCTAACAAGTCTGACTCGTGGGTCACCATGATCCAGGTCTTTGAGTACTTTATTTCTCATCATCAGGCTAAAGCTTTCGAGTCAATGTTTGGTGGTGTTACCTGTTTGCCTGGTTGTTTCTGCATGTATCGTATCAAGGCTCCCAAGGGTGAGGAAGGCTATTGGGTTCCCATTCTTGCTAATCCTGATATTGTCGAGCACTATTCTGAAAATGTTGTTGATACCTTGCACAAGAAAAACTTGTTGCTTCTGGGTGAGGATCGTTACCTATCTACTCTTATGTTAAGAACCTTCCCCAAGAGAAAGCAAATCTTTATTCCCAAGGCTGCCTGTAAGACTATTGTTCCTGATGAGTTTAAGGTTTTGTTATCTCAACGTCGTCGTTGGATTAACTCTACTGTGCACAATCTTATGGAACTGGTTCTTGTCAAAGATTTGTGTGGTGTCTTCTGTATTTCCATGCAGTTTGTTGTTTTTATTGAGCTTGTCGGTACTTTGGTTCTTCCTGCTGCTATTTCTTTCACTCTCTACGTCATTATTATTGCCATTGTGAGAAAACCTACTCCTATTTTGTCCTTGGTTTTGCTTGCGCTGATTTTGGGTCTGCCTGGTATATTGATTGTTGTTACGGCATCTAGACTTTCGTACATTCTTTGGATGCTTATTTATCTAATGTCCCTGCCTGTTTGGAACTTTGTGTTGCCTTGTTACGCGTATTGGAAGTTTGATGACTTTTCCTGGGGTGACACGCGTACTATCGCTGGCGGTGACAAGGGAGGTCATGATGATGCTGAAGGTGAGTTTGACTCTAGTCAGATTACCATGAAGAGATGGAGAGATTTTGAGAGAGATAATCACAGATTTCAACAGCAGCAAGCGCCGCAGTCATGGGGTCTCAACTCTCCCAGATCAGCTGGTTTCAGATCTCAGACATTTACTACTGGAACCCCAGTGTCCGAGTACGGTGGTATGAATGAATACCAAAATCACAATCAACAAAATGTGCTGTAAATTTGATTTTGGGGTTTTTTCTTATCTCAAAAATTTGTTGACTTACTGGATTAATTTAAAAAAAAAAAAAGAGTAATTTAAATTAATTATATTTTTTATTTAATTGGAAATCATTTCAGGTATTTATCATCCCTGTCTTTTCTTTATATCTGTATGTTGATTTTGCAATGGGAGAAAATTGTATACCATAAGTGCACAATCACAAAATTATGAAGGTGATCTCAAATTAGCTACAAAACTTCAAAATTTTATGTGTAAACTGAATCAAAAAATTACGATGACGCGCGAAAAAGGGAATAACAAAAGAAATAAAAAAAATTGAAATCGAACTGAGATTAACGCAAATTGTTGGCGGTTACGAAAAAAGCAACGTTCCATTTCCACAATTTATATTTTGCAATTGAAGTGTAAACCAGAAAAACAAAACCCCCAAAAAAAAAAAACACACCCCTCCCCAAGATAATTGCTAGTGTAGTGCCGTACTTTGTAGCACGAAGATTTGATTTGTATATATATTTCATGGTGTTTTTTCACGGAAACTTATTTTGATCCTCCTACACTGTACTTGGTCTCATAAAATTTTTGATAAAGGTATATTTATGGCTTTGTGAAAAAAAAAAAGATTTTTACCAGTCTTTTTTAAAAAAATTAATTGCACCAATTAAAATTTTAAAAAAATCTAGCTACAATTGATATTAAAGTAATTCTTTTTATCATTTGATCTAGTATTTATAAGAAAAAATTGGTTTTTGTAATGAATTAAATGAAAAAAAAAATCATTATTCGACTGCATGTACAGTACAGTACATAAAGGGATAAAACTAACGGCAGCGTTATACGTGTATTAGCATCACAAACTCTTATTACAAATGCTTTTATACAAAAAAAAAAAAAAAAAAGAAGAAAGATCTTTTTTTTTTGTTTGTTTTGAAAAAAAGAGAGAAAGAAGGCGCCGTTGTCTTGCAGCTGAAAAAAAAAAAAAAAAAGCTTGGTGACTGCAAACCTGTTATCAAAATCAATGGGATAAAAACAATTATCTCAGCGGAAAAGATAAAAAAACATTCATTATATATTCTTGTCCATCAATTACAAAACAATAAAAAAAAGGTGATTTCTTTAAAATGCTATATTCTTTGTAACACGCCGTAATAATGCTACTTTGTCTGTTTGATTGTTATGTGAATTTCTTTTACTTTTTCACACTAGATAATTTAAAAAGAGTTTTTTTTTCACAAGTTGTCAGGTAAGTTGCGTCGAGTCAAAATGTAAGAAAACCACTTAAAATGTATTTTGGAAATTCTCCAAGTCTTAACTGCTGTACAGCACGTTTGGGAATTATAGCAGTCAAGTGCGAAGAGCTCGAAGAAAAAAAATTTGTGTTAAAAGTGTTCATTCAATAAAAAAAACTTTAAAAAAACAATATTAAAATATGTACTAGAGAGTGTAAATTTCATATATTATACGTATAACCTGATCTACATTTTCATGAGCAAATTAGTGCACAGTTCTAAGATGACAAAGTCATTTTCAGCGATAGGCACAGCTTTAACTATAAGCTTGTATAAAGCGTTAGGTTTGCCGGTCACGTTCTGTTGATCAAGCAGCTGGCGCAGTACAAACAATAGTTCAGCACGCTGCACCTTTGGCATAGGCATTAGTCTACCACGCAGAGGGTGGTCTGCTATAAACACGTAAACGACTAGCGCAATTCGTAGCATCAAATAGTCGTTGGCCAGGTCCCGGACAGCTTCTGATGCGGCAGTGTACCGACTGATAGTTAACAGTGCTTTAATACAAATGTAGGCCAGTTTCTCGCGTGGTTTCCTTACAAGATCTGTTGTAGACCCAAAAAAGGCATTCAAAAGGATGTATTCAATAGACTTAGCTGGTGACAGAATGCTTTCCGAGCTCACATTTTTACCAGTGCCAGTAAGGGAAGAAATGACGGGCGTAGATGAGTTAGTAGTGAATCTGTCCATATTGTACAGGAAAGATGCCTGAAACAATGCACTAATAACGTTTTTCCAAAACTCAAATGGGATTTCCGTTTTGCTGTACATGAGCTTTTTCATTATAGTTTCATAACTAGAAATATCAAACTTCTCAAACTCGGTGCTAAACTGAATTTTGGGGCTCACAGGAACTTTATTGCTGCATATCAGGTTGCGACCAGGAAGCAAAATACCAACAATCGCATCACTAAAAAGCTGCCAAAGCGTAGAAATCGCTTCCAAAATCTCCGTTGTTTTGATTTTGCTGCTGTTAATTTTGGTGAAGATCGGAACTGAAATGTCAACTAACTCAATAAGGCGAGTGGTGGCAAGCTCCCAGAGCTGAGGTCCGTTTTTCTCAATAACGTAAGTGTCAAACTTGGCACTGATGGGGACTAACAAGTGGCTACAAATAGTTCTAGCAGTTCCGTTTTGAATAAGAACTTCAAAGTCAGCTTTACTCTCATCCAAACCCTTTTTTAGTAGATCAAGAGCATGAATAGACAAAAAAACAAACGTAGGTCTTCTATAAAGTTCCGCTCTGGCTTGTTTGGGCTGTCTACTCAGTTCATCAAGATTTTTAAGAACTATAGTATCAAAAGGCAAAACAAAAAGTTCAGACAAAAGAGTCAAAATTTCTGTTTTACTGTGGATAGAATTGAACTTGAGAGACTCGATCTGTTTAAAAGCAGCAGCTTGTAATGGTGAAAAATGATCTTTATCAGAGGAGTAAGGTGATAGTACAGGATATTCGGCACACTTTTTAAGTAGCCCAACTGTCTTGGTGATTCTTTCGTTGGAAAACTCTTTGGTGATATTACTCAAAACCTCGTGTAGGTCTACAAGCACTGTGTAAGCATCCTGGCTAGATTTTGTTGTAACCAAGTTTGGCTCAATCGATTGGCTGAACCAGAAATCCCATGTCTTGTCAATACAGATGCTAGGAAAGTCAATTGACTCTTGTTTGCCAATACCTTCCAATATGATGTAAAGACAATTGTATACAGATAAACTCACACTGAGCCTAGTTTGAGAAGTAGTGAACTTTTGTAAATGATTTAGCAAACTAGACCACTGGTTTTCAAAATGATCTTCCTGTACAAAGCGACCAATAAATGTTGAATAAAGTGTTCCAAGACCAGAAAAAATTAGGCCCAAGGTCTCACACCACTCTTTCTCAAGCTGCTGGTCCAGTGGGTCTGAGAAAGAAGAAAACGGATCGTTTTTCATAACTGTTTCAAGAACAATAGTTTGACAGGCTTTCCAAACTCTGGGCTGCAATTGGCTACCATGAGCCTCGAAAATTCTAAACAAAACCTGAACAGCACCATTACGGACTTGGGGTCTTGAGTCTTTCACAATAGCTGCAAGTCTAAGTAGCGCAATCATCCACAAAGAGTTGAGTGAATCAACAGGGTTTTCTGTTTTCTGGGAAAGTTCAAAAAGACCCTGTTTAGTAGTAATTTCTCTACTCAGGTCACTTTCAATCTGGGTGGCTGTAAGAAGTGAACGGAGATGATCAGACACAATCCAAAAAAAACTAATAGAAGTGAATGAAATATTGAGATCACTAGTCTGATGGCAAAACTTATAAAGGGTATCAACTAACCTAATCAGGCAGGTGGAAGGAAGATTCTCAAGAAAATCATTACAAACTAGTTGCAGTGAATCAAATCCGGACTTGACAAGCTGCACTGATCGTTCAACCAGAAGTCTTCTGCTCTGAACTTCTAAGTTGATCTTGTTATTCTCGGGCAGCCAGCTGAAAACAGTATCAATAATATCAAAGACAATATCCCAGCCTTGTTGCAAGACTCCTCCACATTGATCCAAAATCTTATTGAGGTAGTCAATTACAAAGACATGCAACTTGCATTCAGTTGTTAAGAGACTGATGGATCCATCATCAGGAAGACCCAAGTTAACAATTTCTTGTACTTGTTCTGTAAGTGTCTCCAAAACCAAATATTGAGCTTGTTGAGCTTTGCTGTTCTCCTTCTGAGACTCATATGCTACAAAACTTGTTTTGCGTATGATTTCATTAAGAATTTGAGAAGCGCGAATCCTGTAGTCAGGACTTAAGGTGCGAGTTGTCTCTATGGTCATTAAAAAGCCAGTGAGCAATTTCCAAGTTTTGGTCTCTTGAGAATCTGAGTAAATGAATCTCGAAGCGTTTTTGTTGCAGAAAGAACCAAGAAAATCCAGCATAAAAATTGGATCACAAACCTCTAGCACACCAATTCCAGATATAGCAATTTCACGGTTTGAATTTCTGTCAGGCATTTCTAAAACCAGAGAAGATAGGTTTGTGATACTAGAAACAAGTTGGTAAAAAAAAACTCCAGGATAATCTTTACTCGAATCAATAAGTCTTCTAATGGAGTTCTCAACTGCCTGGAACTCAGATCCAAGTTGTGAAAATGGTAAAGGAGCTGTTTCAATATTGTACTCAGGAACACCTTTAGAAACAGAACCCCTACGCTTCTCATTTTTCATGCCTTCCACAATATAATGAGCGTACTGGATAGTTTCAAGTAGTATTGACCATCCTTGGCCCAAGGAAGGACCAAGTGAAATACCAAGATTTAGTAAAGCTCTAAAACATAATACGTTTCGGTTGGTCAAAGTTGGTTTGGCGCCAGAAGAGGAAGGACCGCTTGTACTAGGCACGCGGGAATGGTCACGTACAACGTTAGGACTCAATGTGCCAACCAGTGTTTCCATACTCAACAAGCCAGGTTTCGAGCTAGAATTAGGAGTAGAATCAACGACTTCAGCCATTGTGACACTAAATTTACCCAGTAGAGACAAAAAAGAGTCGCGAGGACTCACAAGATTAAGAACACCAGAGGCATGGGTAAACTTTTGTGCCGACCGGACCAAGCTGTGATACATTTCAGAATCCATGGTGGCTTGAAAAAAAGTCGTGTAAGATGAGAGAAGTTCTGGCCAACAAACACCAACAAGTGATGCAATTATTGCAGATTCACTATCTTCCTTGGTCAAAGCAGAATCAGTAGGTCTTGGTGGAGAAACTGATCGAGATCTAAGACCATTAGAAGAAATGATTTCGGCAGAAGTAGTAACATGTCTTAATTTCTTCTTATCATTGGAGTTTGAGAACACAGTTCTAGCAAAGCCTTCTGAGAAAGAACTAATGCACTGTAAAGCCAAATAGTACAAATAAGTGGGAGGCAGTGAAGGAGGATCAGACTTGTCAAGTAGATCAATGCAAGATGAGCGAACAGAAGAGGTTTTAAGTGAAATTCCTTTGATCTGAACTAAATCAATGGAGTTTCGATTTCCAGAACTATTGCCAAAATCAGTGAGTGTGGCGAGACTAGAGTTTGTTGCACGAGAAGATTGACTTTCATCAGGAATGACTATGGGAGTCGAGACCTTACTGAGGCCAATGGCACTAGGATTTTCTGAAGACAGCTTATCTATGGCAGTAACCCATGATTTGATTACGGCTCTTCTGCCATCTTGAAAGTCATATGCCTGATACAAGTCTTGAATGAGACTGAATTCTGAGCACACTCCTTGAAAAACTTCCATACATAGAACTCGTTTCCAGTATGGAGCAGCATCGGGCTCAAGCATGTGCGTGAGAAGAGAAATTATTACTTCGCATTCAACCAAAAGAGTTGACAATTGACGTCTGATTAGCAAGTAAAGGATTCTGGTTACACGAACAGTCACAGGGAAATCTCTTTTTTCAGAGAATGTGCGAAGAAGAACTGGAACAGCTCTAGTGCGAAGAACATAACAGAATTCAACATGGTTGATAAAAATGTCACTGTGTGTTGTTAGAATGCTCTCAATTAGTTCCAGCCCAACAGTCTCAGGTAGATGACTAAACTGAAGGAAAAGAGGTTGTTGCCGTTCTATTAAATTGCAAATGTCGAAAAACACCCGAAGTGCATCGTAAGCAGCAGGGCTGACGAGTATCTTATCATTATTGTCCACAGGTACCTCAAAAGTCTTTGGTTTAGGCTTTGAAGAGTTGTCTTCACTAACGACCTTGTCAAAAACCGAAATAATTACCTGTTGTAAAGTAGCGAGGGCAGTGTTGACAACAACGGGAATTTTGTTTCCGCCTTGAAGGATATAGCATATTTGCAACAATTCCACGATAAGATTGTTAAACATGTACTCGCCGTAATTTTGGATAAGCGATGGCAAAGACTGTAAGATTTTCAGTTGAATTTCAACGCCCAAATGGGTTGCTTCCTTGAGTGCGTCCAGGACTTCCACCATGCGCGCTGGCGGAAGACCTTCATAATTGATGAGAGTGTGCAAACATTGAACTGCGGTTGCACTGTATTTGGCGTTTCTTGTAGCGCATGCAATGAGAAATGGGCTGATAAAATCAAGATGTTTAGAGAGACCTGCAAAAACTTATTAGTAAAAGTCGTCAATCTTTACGTATTAAGTAAAAACATACCTTTTAGAAACTGAGGTTCATCTGCGTTTGGTGTGTACAGCTTCAAAATATCTAAACTTCGTTCTGAAGCCTGAAAGTAAGCAAGTTAGAAGAAGCGGTCAGAAAATAGAATGCCATTGACCCACAGAAACATACCTGTCGCAACTCTGTGTTCCGTCGTTTGGTTTGCGATATCAAGTTGCTGAGCTCTGTCGAAATTTGATGAATTGTTGACATGATGGGCTGTCTCAATGTTGTTGAACTGTCAAGTTCAGCGGGGGCATGAACAGAGAAATAAATCAGGCTAGCGAGAGAAGGCGAAAAGTAGCGTTCACAGGTAGATTACTTAAAAAAAAAATAAAAAAAAAACAGATATAATCGTTAGGACAGTGGCGGGTGCTTTAAAAATTGCAAAATTGTCGGTCGGTCGGTCAATTATTCGGACAAGTTTTACGGATATTGATTAAAGAATCACAGTGGATTCACAGAGTGGCATATTCGAAGAGTCTCGTTCACGTTTGTTAGTCTGTTGCCAGCTTTCCAACCGGGTAATTTCTTACGTCAACAATTTTAGCATTGAAATAAAATTAAAAACATCCTGCAAAAGATAAAATAAAAATGAAACATATTAAATAAATTAAATAAATTAAACAAATTAAATAAATTAAATAAATTAAATAAATTAAATAAATTAAATAAATTAAATAAAT
>JAKVQX010000746.1:0-11388 GCA_030463015.1 Geotrichum citri-aurantii
TAATAATAATAATAATAATAATAATAATAATAATAATAATAATAATAATAATAATTATTCTGATGAAAATTGAAAAACAAAGAACAATTGAGACTTTCTGTGTTACGGAATTGGTCTGACGAGCCCAACTACCAATGGAGCTTATTGAATATTGTTTAATCCTTTTAACTACCAGTAAGATAAAATTGAATCAATCAATATTAATATGCATTACAAGATAAACAAGAGGTTGATTGGTGATCCATCTGCACTAAAAAAACAAGCGCACGCTATTTATAAAGATACTCGGTCTGGAAGTCCTAAGCTATATGCTCAAACCCTTGAGACAAGATCAATTTTAAAACAAGATTAACTAATTAAGTCTAGACACAATCTTATTATATCGTTTGAGCAGTCTGGCCCGACTAGCTAAAAGGGACCAAGACAGCCTTCGATTTCATCAAGTCTGTAAGGGACTGATTTGAAATAGCAAATTCTCAGTGAAGTGAAGAGTGAGCTTACAAACAAAATTGACGAATATATGTACACATGTAATGTACACTTCATAGTACGGAGTTAGAAGCAAGGAAGTGGATTGAGATATAAGTCATCCATTTTTTTTCTAACCGAGAGAGTTTTGGGAGTCCAAATTAATACATATAGAGAAGCTTCTAAAGTCCAACTTGAAATGATAACAAAACCATTATATATGTTTAAGACCACCCTAGACTATATGTCAAACAACCCACTTATGATATATGGCCATCTTAGAGTTGTTTCTAAGCGCTTCTTTTCTTAGTTTTTATAACCAATCAGACTTATTTTTTATCTTAAATTAATTTTAATAAAAACGTCCCCCGTTACAAACTGTGTAAACTTTAGCAATACTATTCTTTTTTTTAACTCAAACAGACTTGGATGAAAGTAAGAATTATTTTTTTAACCCATTAAAAAAAAATAAAACAATTTTGATTTCTAGAATGACAGTCTACGACTTAGCGTAAAAAAAAACACTATTACTGCGACCAAAATTGGTGGCTAACAGCTAGAAACAGTTAAAACAAACTCTTGACAGGTATGAATAAATTTTTCAGTATTTTGCAAATTATTTTTTTTGAAAAAAAAGTGTTTCACACCTTTAGATGTTTGGTTTATCAGCTACTAAGAATGGCCACAGAGTCGTTCTAAAAATTTTTTATTTCCAGTCTTTACTTGTTTACAAATGTTGGGTTTGAGCTTTTTTTTTCTCTTACTTTAAAACAAATATTTAAACAGAGAGAATTGTGCTGCTATTAATATTGTTGAAATATCCAAAACAAAGGACTTCTCTAAAGACAACCATAATAACAATTGCTTGCAAATATAATTTTTTTTACTAGTAGTAACATATAAATCGTAGAAATTGTATCTCCAGAAGTAGTAACAACAATAATTTGGCATTTTTAATATTTTCTACAATTACAAACCTTTGTTAATGTTTTATAACTACTTGAACTTTTAATGATTTAATTTTTAAATACATGTTTTAGTAAAAGGTTTCAAAAAATTTTTAAATCTGTAAACACTTTTAGGTCTGTCCATAAAATAGGTTACCCTAGTACTTTTGTTATGTTGAGTTATAAAATCAGTTTCCAAATTAAACATTAGCAAAATAAAAAAAATCACATTCAATATCAATAAAAAATTTGGTTTAAGAGAAACTATAGTTTTGTGTTAAAATGTAAATATTTTGAAAAGGCACAATGCTAAAAATAAATTATTCTACTGAAAAATGATTCAGTTATATTTAAAATTATGTACTGTGAAAAACGTCGTTCCCCTACATTTATTTATAAAAGGAAAAAAAAGGTAAAACACAAGCAAAACTAAAAAAAAGTTAAATGAGTGTAAAAACGGTAAAAGCTTCTTTTTTTTTAGTCTTTAAGTCCCCCCCTTTTCCTTCCCGTTAAGTTAAAAATAATTATAGATGCCAGATACTAGTCCTCACTCTAACTCAGTTTTACATTAAAAACTCAAAGGTATCCATTAGTCTTGAGTTTTTAACAAAGTCCTAAAGTAAAGTTTACAGTTTACGCATGTTTATTTGTATAACAACACATTGTAAACCTTCTATGAGTTTTTTTTTTTTTTAAAAAACTTTGACAATTTTATATCGGTCCTTATACTAATTTCAATCTTCACGTATTGATTCTTCAGTTTACATTTTTTTTGATCAGTCAAAAATCTTTAAAAAATTTAAAACTGTTGAAAAAGAAAACACTACTTGGGTTACAGATGATATTGGACAAATATTCACAAACTAAAATTTATTTTTATTTTAAAGATTGCTTCTAGATGTGTGAGTATGAGATACATCTCGCACAGTTAATACTTGGTAATGTTAGTTTATAATTTTCTTTGAGTTAATATTAGAAATGACAAATTGCTAATTTCATTCAACTATTATTAAAATTTGTTCTGTAACAATAATTTTATTATCTTTAAATAACACTGGTGGAGAAAAAAACCAAAAAGTTTGCAGATAGTAAAAGTGAGTATTTTTTCACAAGCTTATGACATATTCATAATTTCAAAAAAAAAAATTCAAAGCATTTGAACTTCTCAAGATTTGCAAACTTGAACGTGATGGAAAATTTAATCTGTTAGATGAATGGTGTGTTTTCTTCAAACTGACCTACTTGCCTGAAACTAAAAAAAAATAGTGCCGTACGAAATTAAATTTTTTTTTAACTAAAATAAGGTAACCATAGTGATTATAATTTATATTATTATTATTATTATTATTGAATTGTTTCATTAAATTCTGTAATTTTTTTTTAATATGATAATTTAATGAGATTTAACAAATGTAGTCTTAGAACTACAAAAATAAAAAAATTATTCATTGTTGGTGCTGTTTTTGAATTTGTGATTCAAGTCTAATCCCAATTAGGCCTTAACAATAGAAATTCCCCTCCTCCAAATCCAATCACCAAAAATCACAAAAGTGTTTTTTTTGTACATCACCATGCAGATACTGCAAAATCTTTTTTTTTTTTTTTAAAAAAAATACATTTAATTTACTGAATACAAACTAGTTTATACATGAACCTTTTTTTTTTCCAGATTTTGCGGCTGCTAACACTGCGCTAGTTTAAAATCTCGGGTTGTTTCATGACCTGCCCGTAGAGCTGTTTCTATTTTAGTTTTTTTTTTTGTAAAAATCGGTGATGGTTTTCCTGGTTCTTCGGGAACAAGCAAACAATTAGGCTACGTCAAAAGCACATAAGTTTTGTAATAACTACCGGAATGCCAAAGTCACTAAGAACTAAATAACAAAAATTTTTCATTCAGATTGAACTTATTGGCACAAGCACAATCAAAAAGACAAGCAAAATAACCAAAGTTTTTGTCTCAGGTTTATACAGTATTCGCCAAATGCACACACGCACTGAAATGACTTTTGTTTTTTGTTTTCATGATATGTTAGTTTTCTTGTATTTCTTTTTGACTTTGGCCTTTTTAAATCTTTCAATAATTATTTTTGTTTATTTATTGTTTCTTACACTGAAAATGCGCAAAGCTCTGAAACAACTTGTTTAAACCTGATAATTCGCGCTACTTACAAAGAATGCTGAAGTGTGCCTAGATTTTTGCAGTTATGTTTAGAATATCATTTGCTGAAAGTCTAGTATAATGATTTAAAACTTGAGTATATAAATAAACCATTACTTTCCTGGTTATGTACCCTTTTTTTTAATCTTGTTCACATAGATTGATTTTTAACTTCTTTTTCTCATTAGTCTAATTTTTTTCTTCTCGCTTTTTACTGCTAGTCTGCAATAACATCAGCAGTTTTTAATTGTTTTTTTTTTTACAACTTCTCTCAAGCAATGAGGCATCTTTTGTTCCTTCTCTTTGTATTCTGCATAGCTGCGGCTACTGCAACAATTCCTTCTGCTGGTGATGCGACTTACATTGTTAAATTCCCTGCCACTACTCCTAAAGAACTGCAAAAACGCTCACTTGACCACCACGCCAAATTCTTTGCAAAACTCGCCGCTGATGGAATTGACTACATCTCTCGTTTTAACTACTCTTCTCCTGCGTTCCATGGTGCCTCGTTTTCTATTTCTGCCAATAACACATCTTCCATAACAGACAATGACTCCAAAAAGGCAGAGCTGGCTCACCTCGTCTATCTCCGCTCACTTGATGGAATTGTCACTCAAGTTTGGCCTGCCGCCAAAGTTCCCCATGCCAAAAAAGATACTAGTGTGTCTGATATTGTTGAACAAGGAGAGGTCAAAAAAGAGATTGTTAAACCTAAAACCCTTGTAAAGCGCACCCCAGATGATACGTCCTTTGGTCATGCTTGCCCCCGCGACGTCCCTGCCCCTTCACAATCTCCCTGGACCGCTATCCACGAGTCCACAAACGTCAATAAACTTCACAAGCGCGGTATAAAAGGCTCTGGCGTTGTGATCGCGGTTATTGACACTGGAATAGAAGCTTCTCATCCTGATCTTGCCAATAAGGTTATTGGCGGCTGGGATTTTGTGGGTGACAGCCCGGCTCCCGGTTCTTTTAGCCCTGGCCCTGATTTCACAGATAAAAATGGCCATGGAACACAAGCTGCTGGAATTGCGGCCGGTAACGGCAACCGCTACACTGGCGTTGCCCCCGATGCTAAGTTGCTTGGTTATCGTGTTTACAGCCAGCTGGATTCTTATGTCGATGAGGACACACTGCTTGCTGCTATTGAACGTGCATACCATGATGGTGCTGACGTCATTTCTTTTTCAATTGGATCACCGCAAGCCTTTTCCGGAAACCCAGTTGGCGTGGCCGCAGACAACCTGGTCAAACAGGGAGTTGTGTTTGTTGTTGCTGCGGGCAACGATGGTCTCACTGGGCCCTACAACCCGCTTAATGGCGGTGGTGCATTTAGTTCTCTGGCCGTTGGCACCGTCGAGAGCGAGTACGTTGCTTCATGGCCTGTCACTGCACGCGCTGGCACGTCAGGAGAAACCAAGTATCTCACTTATCTTGCAACTGAAGGAGCCTATTTTGATCTCAACGGCGCCTACTCAGCTGACTACTCATCTACAGACGCCTGCAAAATTACAGCGCGGGATGGAAACTCGTCGCTCATCATTCTTCCTCGTGGCGACTGTTCTGATGCAGAGCAGTTTGCGCGTATTGATGGCCTAGGCTACAAATACGCCCTACTTGTCAACAGTCCCAGTCACAAATACCTTTATAGTTTTGGTCTCAACTTTTCCAAAACATTAAAGGCTGGTGGGTTTATTGCTGCTGAACATGGTTCTTGGTTTGCTGGGCAGGCGAGTGCCGGCAATTTGATTAACCTTAGCTTTGATACTAAAAACGCCCCTGTATCTTCTCGATCAAGTTTTGCTGGCGCCGGCTACCCTAATCGCATTACAAGCTGGGGTCCCACGTACGAAAACTTTTTCTACCCGTCCGTATCGGCGCCTGGCGGCGACGTGCTAGCTCCAAATATCGGCGGCGGCTACCTCATTGTTTCCGGTACATCATTTGCAACCCCCTATGTATCCGGAGTGGCAGCGCTATATCTCAGCAGCAAGGGTATTTCACGCAGTGCTGGCAAAGGCAGTACTAGCGCTGCGCTTGACTTTAACAAACGCCTGATTGGCACAGCACGCGCACTTGACTTTTACGACGGCACAGCACCTGTTAAAGGAGTGCAAGCACCACTTATCCAACAGGGTGCCGGCTTTATTGATGCAGTCCGCGTGGTTGACCAAGCTATCCACATATTCTCTGACCCGCTTCTCAGCCTTAACGACACGGTGTACCGCCAGGCCGCGCAGAAAATCAAGATTAAAAACACTAGCAACAGACTGCTTTCCTATACAGTTCGCCACGTCCCCGGTACTGCCGTAACCGTCGCCAACTCTGCAGGTATTGTGCCGCAATTTCCGCCGCCCTATTTTAAAGACAAAAAAGCGACGGTCGCATTTGTTCCGTTTGTGTGGGTTCTCACGCCTGGCCACTCAACCAACATTTACGCGCACTTTTCATTTCCCAAAACTGCACCAGAGGGAATAGTCTACGCTGGAAAGCTAGAGATCACCGCCAGCAACGGCGACGTTGTCGGTGTGCCTTACATGGGTGTGCAGCAGGACACCAACAAGTTAATTAGCCCCTTCCCCATTCCACCGGTTCTTCTTCAGGCCGATGCAGCCACGGGTAACTACGCGCCGATTCCCGATGACGGCTCGGCTGTTTTCAACTTTGCGCAATATGACGCGCCGCTTTACTCCGTCTACTCCAATTTTGGCTCGCAGTTTGTTTCTGTTGACATTGTTACCTCTGACTTTAAACTCAATGCAGCGACAACCACCGCCATTGATGCTGCAAACCTACCCTCGCAGCCCGGGTACATTGGCCCTGCGGGCTTGAACGACCCGACCGGCGGCGCCATTACTTTCCCACAGTCGGCGTTCCCGCGGTTGGAACAAGGATACCTTGAGTTCCCCATAATGGGCCTCACCAAGGATTTTGCTCAACTGGACCCCGGTCATTACCGCGTTCTCACCCGAGCACTCAGGCCCTTCGGCTCACCTAAAAAGTCTCAGGACTGGGTACTGCACCTTTCTTCGGCCTTTGAGGTGGTGGACCATCAGTAGTAGTGTTAAGATTTAATTACAGTTCCAATTTTTTTTTTTAATTTCAACTTTTTAGTTTTTAATTTTTTTTGTAATAACTTTTTTTTTTTTTTTTTTTTTTTTTGGTTACATGCTATATAGAATCAAATGTGTACACATAAAATCATTTAAAATCAATCGCTAACTTCTTTTTTTTCTTTTTCTTGTTAACTTTTTTTCTTTCTTTCTTGTACACGTACTTGGTTATTAAAACATGTAAATATACTGTTGAATTACCAAAAAAAAAAAAATCTTATGAATCATTTGGATTTTACAAGTCTTGGTTCCTTATACGTATGTTGAAAGTTTTATGACAAAATTTTAAACATTTAACAAAATTTTTTTTCTTTATAAAGGGAACATATACGCAAATACCGAACTTGTGTTTTACGAGTTGAGTTCGGCCACCATACACACCAAAAAAAAAAAAAAAAAAAAAAAAAGTGAAGATGTATTATGTACTTTGGAAGATTTCTAGACGTTTAAAGTCCAGGAAAAAGAAATGAATTGTAAAAAAAATTGGAAGATGATAAATTGAAAATAATTTTACAAATAGTCTTATTATTCGTTATCGTCGTCATCGAGTTCATCAAAAGCCTCAACGGTCTCCAAGTAAAGTGCTTCTTTGCTGCCACGCTCAATATCAAGATTATAGAAAACAACGAGTGGAAGCACCATCAACAACAACAAAAAGTAGAATGTGTACCGGATATTATGTGTTCTATCCACAATAATACCAGACACAAGCGGGCCAACGATAGAAGAACCCTTGTCAGTCACACTAAACAGCGAGAAAAATGTCGACTCTTTACCCCGCGGTATCAACATTGAAAAGATTGACCGGCAGAGTGTGTTGAGCCCACCAAGTGCAAAACCGTACCACACCGCGAGTAAATACATCTCCCATGGTGAGCGCAGACCTAGGTGCGTGGTGTAAAAACCAAGCACGCCGTATGCAGGAATAAGGGACGCCAAAAGCACAACAAAGGACATGCCCACTACAGGGTTGCCACCCGTGAGCGTCAGAAGTTTCGGCACAATGATCTTTGGAATGACGGTGGCACCCGCAATACCGGAAATCACAACAAGCACACCAATAGCTGCTAGTGATGGCGCCGACATCTGGAACTCGGTTCGCGCAAACAGAATAGCCGCAGAGTTGATCGTTGTGGCCGCATCAGAAATTAAGAACCACGCAAGAAGAAATAATGCCACATCTTTCATCTGTCGGGCCTCCTTAAAAGTTGCCAACAGCGTCTTCCAGCCATAGATAATATAAGCATATCCGCCATTTGTAACGCGCATCAAAAAGTGATTAATCTTGCGCTTCAAAGAAAACTTGCGCTTGTCGTTTGCCTGAAGCAATGATCGCTGATGGCGCACAGGCTTGGGTAATGGCGGACCCGGACGTGACCGCAGCCATAACTGCACCGGTACTTGAAATACAAGCCACCATGCGCCCACAAAAAAAATGGCAAGCTTAATTGAAAAAGTCGTCGATCCAAGCCAAGAAACTAGCAGGATCGTTGAAGTCTGTACGAGCAGCGCTGCAAAATAACCAATAGCCACACCAAACCCACTTATCTGACTCGAAATTTTGGTAGTTGTAGCAATCACGTCCGGGTGGCTGAAAGGGTTTGATGGGCGGTGTGCGGTGCCAGTCTCAAGCAGTAGTGGGCTGCTTTCCTCGCTGCGCAACTCAGCAGATGGCTCACTTTGGCGCAAAGCCTCTAATATCTCTGGATGGTTTTTCACCAACACCGGCAGGTATGCATTGCCACATACAGATACTGCGCCAAAACACGAGTTTGAGATGATCGCCAGAAGGGCTGGAATGAGGTAGTGGTTAGCGCTCACAAACAGAAAGCAGCACGTTGCAACCGCACCCACAGACGCAAACCACACAATCAGCTTCTTGCGGAACTTGCCGCGGTCTGCGGCGCCGCTCATTGAAATTACGACAAGCGTCTGCACAAGCACACTCAGTGAGAAGGTGTAGAGCGCAAACGACGACGTATCAATATAATAACGGCCAACAATCTCAACAACACAACGAACGCCCTTGTTAGGGTCACCAACACCCGGGGGTAGAGGCAAGGTACTGTTGGCAGGTGAGGTTGGTGCTAGGCACGGAATGGTGTGATCGTCAAGGCGCACGCCCTTTTCGCGCGCAAATTGCTCAAGCAAGATAGGCACGTACGTGCCAACAGCGGAAACCATGAAAGGCTCAGCAGCCCATGAGTATCCGTACCAACCCCATAGTTCTGTTTTTGTAGTAGGGTTGGCCGCAGGCTGCAATGACCGTCGCCGTTGTTGTTGTTGTTGAGGGGGAAGTTCTGTGTCTGAGGCAATAAATTCAGCAGACATAGCGTAGTTTTGCCATCTAAAGCTATAGAAAAGAAAGTACTAATAATGACAATATCAATTGAGATGCTAAAGTTTGTGAAAAGATGATGAAAAAGAGTTTAGGGGGAAATTAAAAAAAAAAAGATTGAGAAAGGCGAAGACTATTTAAAGGAAACATATCCCAGCAAGAAACTCATAATCACAAAGCGTGGGGTTTACATTGGCAGAAATTCAAAGTTGGGAGGTTTGGGCAATGTCACCCTCTTTCGCACCCTTGAACAGGAACAACAACAACAACAAAAAAAGACGTTAATGGCATCTTCTGATCTGACTAGGAAGAAGCAATTAAATGTGACAGTATTCATTTAAGAGGTTGTTAAAGTGTTGAATGTGAAAGTTTGAAGAAAGCCAAAGATTAGATCAATATAGGAATTAGCTCTCTTGATGGAATTTAGTGGTGTTATAAAAAAATATTTACGTATGGCGTCCATAAATAAATACTTGCAACGCACTGAGCGTTGTCGCTATACTTCTAGAATCAGAAGCAAGTTGCTCACCCGGTGGATTCGACGTTCGTTCACGCAGCAAATTTAAACTTGCAAACTTTGCGCAGCGCTGCTAATTGCATTCATCGTTTTTGGTTCTAGGTCAGACTTGGGTGTCTTCAATACAAAATATGGATGACAGAGTGCGCGTTTCGCACTGATTCGCGCTTCCGGGTTGTACTTCAAGAGGTTTTCCAAAAGGCTCATGCCTAAATCTTCAATTCCAGGCACATATGCGCTGAGAATTCGGGGCTTCCATTGCGGAAACGTAGGTTTAAAGTTTTTCATTGTCGTAACCCCCGGCCACACGACTTCGTCTGGCGTTCCCAATACTCTGAAAATCTTGAAAATCTCATCAATTTCCGAGTCGCCAGGAAATAAAACATTTCTTGTAATCAGTTCAGCAAAAATGCATCCAATTGCCCACATATCAATGCCCAACGAGTACTGGTGGCCCCCAAGAAGAATTTCTGGAGCTCGGTACCACAACGTGACGACATCACGAGTGTACATGCGCATGGGGATTCCAAAAGACCTTGCCATTCCAAAATCTGCTATTTTCAGGTTGCCTTCTTTGTTTATAAGTAAATTCTGTGGTTTAAGGTCGCGATGCAAGATGCGCCGCCTGTGACAAAACTGAATTCCGCGGAGCAGCTGCAACATGAACTTGCAAATAATCTCTTGGCCCAACCCGACTCCTGTAGGGATACTTTGCATGTACTTTTTCAAGTCCATGTCAAGATACTCGCACACAAGAAACAACCTATTTTTGTCAGTATGCACGATGCTCAGTATTGATAAAACATTTTCGTGCTTAATTTCCTTGAGATGCGATATTTCACGAATAGCGGACATAGGGACGCCTTCGTTCTCAGCTTCAAGCCGGATCTTTTTCAAGGCCACTACGCGGTTTTCATTCTTAAGGTCGTGTGCTTTGTACACAACGCCGTAAGCGCCTGTTCCAGTGGGTTAGCTTTTGTAATGACTGAACACAGTTCTGCAATGTGTGTCTCACCTTCACCTATCTTTTCTAGCTTGGTGTAGTCAGATAATTGAGACATTTTGTAAGCGACCAAATAGATTCAAAGTATATGTTTAGAACTCTAGAATTTATTGAGAATAGAAAGACATAGGTTTTCGGTCGTTTTAAAACTCCAGAGATTGTGTTTTTTAGATATCTTTTTCCTAATCAGTTTATCTTTTTTTGGAGTTTTTGGTTTCGGAACCTGTTTTTTTTACCCTTAAGAAAAGCCTTGGAGAACCGCTTAATTTAAGATATTTTGTTAGCGATATGAAAAGTTTTGCTTGTTATTTTACTGTTAATTTGGGTTTTCAGATAATAAAAAAAACAATCGGTGTAAATCTAGTAAAGTAAATTAAAAAAAAAACAATTTAGAAAATAATTAAATGTCTTTTCAAATTAGTGTTTTTTTTTTATTTGGTGTAATTTGCGTTACAAGAAAGTTGAAATATCAGCAACAACACATTGTAACAACTTAGTGTGATAGAGAAGGAAACAAAATTAACAAAGTTAGTAGCAATTAGTTCTTTTGCCCAAGCAACGTTGTAATCCGGTCAGTAAACATTCATTTCAATTAAAATTCATAAAACGGATTTTTGTTTAAACGGAGTCTCTGTGACGTATATATAAAAGCCTTGTGTAGACATCAAAGCGTTGAGAGATGGAGTTGTAAACAGTTCTGTCTGGTCTATCTGCAAATTATTTGACAGCTGATAGTGGGTGATTAATTAGAGCTTGGCCCTCATTTTTTGATTTTTTATCATTATAATAATTATTATTATTATTATTATTATTATTATTATTATTATTATTATTATTATTATTA